>CAJVPN010000394.1:0-29190 GCA_910592215.1 Entrophospora candida
CTAAATTTTGATCCCTGAAATCTTTGGTAATACCAATGTTCACTTTGTCTGGTTTTGTTGCAGCATGCCCCATATATTCTTTAACTATTACTTTCTTATAAACTTTGGTTCTTGGCTAACACCTCCAGGAAAGTGATGAAAAGTGATGGAAGAAAGTTGGTAATATAAAAAAATACGAAGAATATGGCTATAAAGTTGGTTTGACAATTTTGATAAAAAGTTTTTACGTCATATTAAGGTCAAACGTCCAATTGAAAAGTATTTTAAAATTACCATTACACAATATAAAAAAGATCGACATTTTAAGTCACATTCGTGATAATTACGAAATTCAACTATGTTGTGTTCATGTGAAAATTCGTTATATATAGGAAGAGCAAATTAAATATGAAACTTCAAAAAGGTGAGTTCGAATTCATTATAAACAGATTTATTAATTATAAAAATTCGGTCATGCGATTTTGGTTCGTTATATCCAGATTTCGGTATAGCCAGAGTCAACTGTAGATAATATTCGATTTTGTGTCACTTTATTATTATTACTCTATCAATAATTAATGATAGTTCAATTTTTCTCTAATCCCTGATTATTTAAGGGTTATGAAACTTAAAAGACTATCACTAATTTCTAATAATGTAATATTATTACCATAAAGTCTGGAAAGATATCACCCCCGAAAGATAACACCTTCTAAAAATAGAGTATAAAAAAGGCAATAAGGATGTTTTACAGGATAAACAAAAAAATATCCTACAGAAAATTATACACCTCGTCATATTAAATCATCATATACAATATTTCAAAAATGTTTGCAAAAGTTCATGGAAGAAATGAGGCTAATATTTACGGTATAGTAATAAAAAAGTGCTGTAAAGGCTTAAACTCATCTCCAAAACGGTGATAGATAGAGGTACTCATCCCAATCTCCTTCGGACAAATTACATAATTATCAACGTATACAAAAACGATTGGAGTGTGTCTACTTTCAAATGATTTATCAGAAATTCACAAATTTCTTATTTGTAATAGTAATGGATGAATTAAATTCGAATTAGTCATACTCGAATATGCAGCAGGAAATCAAAAAAGAGACCAATTAACAACCCACAAAAAAGTTCACTATTGAAACCATAAATTATTTTTAGTAATTTAAGGATTAGAGTTTCTTTTACACTGTCTTTAATGTAACAAATCGAGCAAAACTTAAAAAACTTAAATGTGTAACGTTTATTTATGCAATATGACAATCGTTAGTTGTTGGTTTTTATTTTTATTTTGCTGCAATTTTTGCATTTATAATTTCGTATTAATATTAGTAATATATCGATAGTAATAGACAATTTTTCGGCAAACCATTGAGGGAAATGGTCCCTCAAATGCCCAAGAAACTAAAATTTTATATAAAGCAATAGAAACTTTACAGCAGAAAGATCTAACCAAATACTTCCATCATGGTAATCTTTGGTAGTACAATGTTCACTTTACGAGTTTTGCCCACTTTCTAAACGTCAAAAAAAAATTGCAAAAGCAAAAAATAATCAAGATTTGGTTTTGATAATAATTCATTAAACTTTGATGTAAATAATGGTGATTCCATTTATTAAACAATTTATGACTCTGAAACAATTAGCTAATTTGAATTATCATCCGACCACAAATTAAATGATGAAACTTGGTATGATAGTGTGATTACAGTCCGGTTTTACCTTCAATGCTATTTCAATCGAAGAATAATTATTATACACAAAGATCACGTGATTTCCAGTTTTGAAAGTGTCTTTTAAGAGAATTGTTGCATTTTTGAATGAATCACAGGATTTCGGGATCTGATAAAAAAATTTGTCCGTGTGGCTTAACAGTAGAAGACCTTTAGACCGCTCGCACTATATATTATTCATTATATTTAATTAATTATATCTTGATCAATAATATATATCATCAGTCGTAAGAAATAGCCACGAAGAAATATAAGAGCGATTTATGCAGTAACAAATAAACCAATTGACTTGCAAAATGATTAATCATATCACCAAGCCGTTTTTAAATCAATATTAATACAACGATAATGATGAAAGATCTACAAATGTCATGATGATGATGATTAATATTAACTACTATTGATTCATATGATCCTTCCTGATCAATTAATTAAAGGAATGTTAATATATATTAAAGCAAATTCTATTTTTGTTTTGAAATTTTTACGAAATTTTTTTGATTTTTATTTTTACACTATTTTAAAATAAGGTTATCGCCGATTTAATCATCAACATACAGATAAACAAAACCAGAAACTTCCGATCAAGGAATCGAACAATTGTTGGTATGTAAAGTATATAGAAAAGGAGTTACGGAATTCTTTGTACAACATTTTAAACACACAATTTTTTATGGAAAACAGTCCACTGCCACAATAATTACCTATATATATATATATATATTATGTATATATAATTTTGAAAAAAAATTTCGTTTTTTTTTTATAATAATAAAAAAAAAAGAAAAATAATAATGGACCCAAGCTCAGATCTTTACAAGTCGTTAGAAGTAGTAGCCAGTGTTTTTGGATGGGTAAGCTTCAATAATCATATATATATATTATTACAGTCCTAGTTATAATATAAATAATATATCAATTTTTTAGACATATTTCATAGCATGGGGACTTACTTTCTATCCTCAATTATTTCTCAATTGGAAACTTAAAAGGTGAGTTAGTTCTTAAAGAAAAAATCTTATTACTAGAAAATTAATCGATATTAATTTTTTTTTTTTTTTTAATAGTGTAAAAGGACTTTCTATCGACTTTATATGGTATAATTTTTATGGATTTTTGTGCTATTTTGTAAGTTTTTTTTCATTTAGAATTTTTTAAAAAATTTTATTAAAAATCCAATTAATTATTTTTCCATGTAAAAAAAAAAAAAAAAAACAAGATATTCAATTTATTTTTTCTATACGTGCCTCAAACCCAAGCTGAATATCGTGAAAGAAATGGCGGAAAAAATAATTTAGTTAGATTTAACGATTTATTGTTTTCATGCCATTCATTAATTGCTTCTACAGTATTACTATTTCAATTATTTTTATACAAGGTAAAAAGAAAAATATTTATTATTTATATTTATTTTTATTTTATGGTTTAATTTTTTCCATTAATATTTTTTTTTTGGTAATTTCCCAATTTCATAGAATAGTGACACTCCAAGACCATCAGTGTCCACATTTGTTGTGATAACTATTGCTACATTTGTAACATTTTTAATGTTTATAGCTGTAAAACTTGCCTTTATTGAATGGATAGATGTATTATATTATCTAAGTTATTTGAAATTGCTTTTTACTTGTATTAAGTATTCTCCTCAAGTAATATTAAACCTTTTTTTTAAATTGGATTTTTTTTATTTTTTAGGAAATAATTGTTTAAATTTTTTTATTTTGGTAAAAAAAAAAAAATAGGTTTATTTTAATTATTCAAGAAAATCAACTCATGGATGGAGTATTTACACAAATATATTGGTAATTGGTTAATAGAATCATTAAAGATTTTTATTTCTAAAATAAAAATAAACTCATTCTTGCCTATCACACTTCATCATTATTTATTATAATTAGGATTTAACTGGTGGTGTATTTTCAACTCTACAAATACTGTTAGATGCCTATATAGACGATAATTGGGCTGGTGTATTAGGTGTAAGTTATATATGTATTCATATAATTAATTGATTGATCAATTAATTCTACAATCGTGCTTGTAATTAACTATAAGAATTAAATATTAATTAAATATAATTAGGATTTTGTTAAATTGTAAGTAAAAAAATATTTAATTTTCTCATTTGAATGTTTTTTAATTCCTCACCTCTAATAATTATCTCTAATAATATTTTAGTGGCCTTGGAGTAATAACAATATTTTTTGATACAATTTTCATTTTACAACATTATATCTTCTATCGTTCAAATGATAAAGGCGATGAAATTGTCAATATTGATGATGATACTATAAAAATTAGCGAAAGGAAAAATTTAGAATTAGATAAAGAATGGGAAAATGATATTTTAATAATAAATAATAATAAAAATAATAATAATAGTGGTGGCAGTATAGTTGATAAAGATGGCGGTGATGGTAAAGTTGGTGATGGTAATGATAAAGTGTAATATTTTGAAATACATGATAGTATTAAGAATGTTTTTCTATAATGTTTTTTTAATTTTTAATAAAAAATAAAAACTTGTATAGTAAAATTATTTCTAGAAAACTTCCTTGATTCCATCTGGCCACTATGTTGAAACGACATGCTTACAATATTGATAACACAATAGTTGCTATATATATATCGTAAGACACGTAATGTGATGATTAATCGTCGTAATTGATAAATAGACAACTTCAAAAAAGTTCCAGATCGTAAATTCAGTTAAAAAAAAATAAAAATTTTTTTCCAATCAACTCAAATAACTAACATACATACACTAAAAAAAATTTCTACCATAAAAAAAAAAGTTTAATATATTCGTGTTTGATATAAATACAAATATGACAATTTTAAAATTAAGAACAGAGTTGGCAGCAACAAATACTTCCACCACATCCTCATCTGCAATCAACACCATCACTAGCACTAATGTTAACACCAAGAAGATACAAGAAAATGAAAAGATAGTAAAGTCAATGAAGGAGACCTCCACAATTATTGCTTTCTGTGAAAAATTTCATTCATACTTGAAGGGATTAGTAGAATTTTGGCCAGAGGTAATTTTCTTATTCATTTTGGTAATGGATAAAACAAAAATTATGTGATTTCTCATCATACATACATTTCTAAATAAATAGGAATTTGAACATGCTCTTGCAGAGGAAGCTGAAAATGCTCTTGTAGAAAAAATTCATTGTGTTTTTTTGGGAAATTTTATAAATCAAAAAAAGGCTGTAAAGTAAGCATAGATGAAAATAATGCAAGACACAATCAACCAATCTATATGATTCTAATAAAGTTATATATATATATATATATATACTCGTATGTTTATATAAAAATTATCATAGTCGAAATGCATGGCAAAGAATTTTGTCAGAAACTATTGATGAAAAAATCAATCAATTCTATCAAGATTTCAATCCTTTACGACGGGTTAACAATTATTATGAACTCAATATTAAAGATAAGGTTAGCAAATAATCGTGCTTATATATTGCAATTGAGATAATTTCTGATTTGAATGAATGATAATGTATTATATTCTATAGGTGTTAATACTAAATACATTGATTACGTGGCAACTACAAGAATCTGATGTAATACGAAAAGCCATTGAAATAGAATATAGAAAAGGAAAGAGGAATCAAAATAATGATTTAGAAGTTTTGCCATTTGGCGAAGATAAAAAGGGACGTAAATATTATTATTTTGGAAGTAAGTTTCACACATACATGTATTCATATTGTAAGTTAAAAAATGAAATTTTTTAAAAAAATATTTATTTATTGATCAGAAGGCGCGAGAGTTTACCGTGAAACCATCATTAAAAATAAAAATAAAGATAAAACACAATCAAATACTATTTGGGAATCAATTACTACTACACTTGAAGAATTGGAAAGCTATATTAACGATACCAACGAGTTAAAGATAAGGGTTGGCAAGGATAAACAACTTCGTAATATGATTATTAATGAAATTATTCCAAAGATAAAACAAGATATTGAAGTACGTTTATATTTATTATCGTTATTGTTATTGTTATTGTTGATTTTTTGATTTTTGATTTTTTGATTTTTTTTTAAAATAATTTTTTAAATAGTCAAAAGAAAAATTTAATGCAAGAAAACTTCGTAAGGAACAACGTGTAATAGCAAATCTTGATGCTACTAATACATTAATAACAAACGATCGTGATAATAATGATCACTATGTTGCATTATCAAACCCCTATATGACGAGGTCTAAACGAGCTCATGAAAATGGTGGAACTAACACCAACAATATTAATAATGATGTTGTATCATCGAGCTCTTATATGACAAGGCTTAAAAGAAGTCGTGAAGAAATAGTCAATGATGATGATAACAATAATAATCATAAGAGTGTTCATGAAAAGAAAAAGATCAAAACATCATCACAATCTATGAGCTACTCGATCTCTACAAATTCCACGAGCAGTGCAACTACAAATACCACCAACACAACAACCACTACAGCTGCCACTACCATTACTACTTCCAACACTGCTCCAACTTACAAAGAAGTATTCGGAAGTGATTCAGAAATGGATCTTTCAGATTCTGAAGATTATGATTTTTCAGACGATAATTAATCATTAAAATTAAAATCGAGCTTTTTCATTATTATTTCGAAAAAAAATTTTGATTTTTTTAGGGGCCCATGGATATGAGTAACAAAATTAAGTTACACAAAAAATAAAATTTATAATGCACAAATCGCGTGCACCGAAGGGTACAGTTATCCGATGAGGGAAAATTTAAATATATATAATAATCATAATAGCCCAACTAAATTTATTTTTATATAAAATTCTACTGAGGATCTTTCTTCGGAATATTCAGAATATCCAATTAATTTTATAGTAATAAGTCTAGGATCTTGTCACTTATTCATTAATATTTTCAATGATTCATAAGAAATCCCAACTTTATCCTTAAAACGTATGCTTTTAAATTTTAGGTATGTTTGATTTAAGACTGTTGATATTCCATTTTATATTCATGTGTTGTATCATGAAAGCTATTAATTTAATACATTGTGATTTAACAAAGTATCGGCTCTTTATCCACATTATTTGCATATAATATAATATTGATAAACTTCATAAATTTTTATAGTATTGTACAATTTATTGAATCAACTCTCCCAGAAAGTTTTCGTCGCTTGATTTGCTTTTAATCTCTAGAGTTTTAAGAGTATTTCGAATTATTTAATAAAATCCGACAATTAGAAAGTGAGAAAGTCATCTTTTCAAATATTTCTAAATAAACAGATTTCAAATAATTATAGCATAAATATTTAAATGTTGGTACTAAAGAATATAGATTGACACCTCCGTGACTTAGGTAACGAATTATTTATTCTGTGTGAATTGAAATTGCCAGTCTGAAATCGTCTGTAAGAAGGGGTCTACACCGATTCCATGACAACTCATTTCATTAACTAAACTGACTACTCGGCTAATAAATGACTTAACTGACTTTAACAGATTAGCCGGATAATCGGCCAACATCACCAGATATATGTCATTCCTCGATAATCATAATGGTATGATATGGTCATGTCAGGAAAACAAAGAAATATTATGCTAAATTTGTAGAATGCATTGAAAAACGTCCTGTCGGGAAAACGTCTGTCGGTGAATGGGCGCAACCCGTAAGAAGAGCTAGTTTTTAGTGTGATTTTGAGCTATATAGATCACTATTACATATATAATTACAACAAAATGATTATAATGTACCTTAAAGAATTTGCTAATTTATAAAAAAAAAGTTCGGGACTATCAAAAAACTGCAATCTAATCTATGAAAAAATATAGGATGGTCGAAGTTCTAAATGAGTATCCTAATAGTTGAATCATCTTTCTGTTATAGTTTTAAACATAATTTGTCGTGATCTTGTCAGATTTTATTATGGTTGAGTAGAGGCGGCTTCTCCAATAATTCAATTTTCATGCGATGTTATTTTTAATTAAAGATCCTTTATCTTCTACCTGTAAATAGCTTATTGTTATTTTAGTACTTTTAAAAGAACAATTCAATAAGGATTTCTCTATAGTATCGGAATGCATAAGTTATGCCATCAGGGTTAAAAAATTGATATAGATCCAGTTTGTTTTTACCGACAAAATTTGAAAATTTCCGGAAGAAATTTGATCAGAAAATTTTCTATACAAATAAATGGATTGATTGTATTAAACTATTTTAAAGTTAATTCAGTCTCCAATGAAGAATATAGTAATGTTGAAATTATGATGATGATGATGATTATGCTAATATAATTGATGATACGAGTACTTCACAATTGAAGGATAATGATAAAGCGACTATGTCTAATTCATATAAAAAATCGAAAGACAGAGCTTTAAATATGAACGGCCGCTTACATTTCCATGGTTGGTATATGATAACATTAGCAAATTGGTGCATTGTAAAATTATAAATCTCATTCAAAAAAAAAATTTTTTTTGCAACTAAAGGTAATAATTATAAAATATTATTCTTTTGTTTTATGATTTAATATTTGAACTTATTACCTCAAATAGGATTTCTGTTCTTAAGGAACATCCTAAATCAGATGAACATAATAATGCTATAAATAGAGAAAAGGAAAAAGAAGCAAGCAATGTATGATGTTTCTACCAAAAGGCTGATAATCATGACTTTGGGTTAACGAAAACTATATGTTTGATGGCCAAAAATAACATTCTATTGCATAAGTTTTCTAGTACAGTAAATCTTGGTAGAACACTAAATTCTGGCCATCAAATTTTGGAATCTATATCTTTATCGATAAATGATGAAATTTGGGGAAAGTGTCATTTTTTGGGATGAAAATACTGATATTGCTACACAATCTCGTTTGAATGATGTTTTTGGAGAAGAAGAGTTACAGCAAGTAACAATTATTATGGTATATCTAAAAATTCAGCTGAACCAATTATTGACTTAGATAGTATAGATAATATTAACAAACTACATAAATTTGTCTACGGAGAATTTTCTTTATATTATTCATAAAAACAATACATAATTTTATCCTAACATTGTAAATTTTTTTTTTTCCAATAATCGTAGTTTATGACATTAAATATGTTCATGCTATGGGAATATGGAATGGATTAGCTAAAAACGAAAAATTATAGATAGTAAAAAAGATCATCAAAAATAGCTACAATATACAAAAAAAAAATGACAATTTATTATTTGTTTGGACCAAATAAAATACGTTCAAGCGAGGTGTTTTTAAAGTCAAAATTATGTTATGGATTCGTTAATTTAAAACCAATTTTACCGTATGTAAATTCCCTAATTTTATTGTATGAATTTTTGAATTAATTAATTAAATAATTGATAAAAAATGATGGTTGTATTGATTCATCATCACTTAGTGGTCGTATCCTTTTATTTTTTAATCTTTGAATTTTTCAAAATTCAACATATAGAATCCATAATTTACTTTTAAACAATAGATGTATTAGTGGCACCATATCGTCAAGTCCCAAGGTTTACAGAATTAACTTCTGAAGAGGTGATCAAAACAATTTTTTTAAATCAATAATATCATCATCATCATCATCTTTGTAATTTTCTAATAATGATTTTTATTAATAGGTTTGTGATATAATGATAAGTGCTCAAAAAATTGGTAAAGTCATCGAAAAGGAGTATAAAAGTGATTCTTTGACTATAGCAATTCAAGTAATTTATCAATTAATACATATACATGTGTGTATTTATATGCAGGGATGTAAAATATCTATTAAATTTAAATTTATATTTTAGGATGGTCCAGCAGCTGGTCAAACGGTAAAGATAGTAATAGATATCAATAGATTATTAAACACGCTGCTTAATCTTTCTTTCTCACTTAATAATAGGTGCCACATTGTCATGTTCATATAATACCTAGAAAATTAGGTGATTATATAAATAATGATGATATTTATAAGGATATTGATAAATCACAATTAGCTATTGATAATGAAGAGAGGAAACCTCGTAGTTTGGAGGAAATGGCTAAAGAAGCTGAATATTTAGGAAAATTTTTTATTGATGAAAATAGCAATTAACCAAAATAAATATACATGAATTTTCTTTATGATAACAATAATAATGTTTATATAATTATAACAATTATATTAAATAATAACGGTTAAGCAGTAAATAAATTAAAATACAAATCTCAACAAATAAATATATAGTAATAATATAATGAATGTATGCTGTTACTATATTTGTTCATTATTGAGGATGCTGTGCTTGAGGCACTTGCATTTAAGATCCCTGATTGAATTGATTGAATTGAGAAGGTGGTACTTGAGATTGTTGAGGCATTGGAGTATAATGTTGTTGAAGTAATTGTAGAGGAGGTTGAGGTTGTTGTTGTTGTTGCTGCTGCTGCTGTTATTATTATTATTGAAAATATTTATGTTAAATTTATGGAATAATAATATACTTATTAAAAATAAATAAATAAATAAGTTACCTGAGGGTTATAATTTTGTTGCTGTTGAGGAAGAGAAGGATTTGATGCATTATTATTGTAAATTGAAGTAGGCATATATGAAGATTGATTTGGATTTTGATTTGGATTTTGATTTTGATTTGGATTTGGATTTGGATATGGTGGGTATTGATTTTGTGGCAATTGTTGTGCTTGGGTGGATGGTGATACTGCTGCTGAAGAATTTTGTATATTTGGGGGTTGTAATGTAGGAGGCATACTTGAAGTTTGATTATTTAAATATTGTGGTAGTTGTTGTTGCTGTTGTAATAGATGTTGATGTGGGTTTACTGATGATGGTGATGGTATTGATTGCTGCTGCTGCTGCTGCTGTTGTAGAATAGAAGCTATTTGAATTGAAGATTCTTGTGGTTGTTGTGGTTGTGGTTGTTGATTTGGATCAAAAGCATTTTGCAGCCCTGGCAGGTTATTAATATTAGCAGTGTTAATGACTGGTAGTTGATATTGTGTGTTATGAAGAGAAGATTGCTGTGGAGCTTGCTGTGAGGCTTGTTGTGGAACTTGTTGAATAGCAGCAGTAACTTGCTTAAGAGCAGCTGTAAGATCTTGCTCTTGAGCCTGCTTTTGAGCCTGCAATTGAGCTTGTTGTTGAGCCTGCTGTTGAGCCTGCAGTTGAGCTTGCTGCTGAGCCTGGATTTGAGCCTGCAGTTGAGCTTGCTGCTGAGCTTGCAGTTGAGCCTGCTGCTGAGCTTGCTCTTGAGCTTGCAGTTGAGCCTGGAGTTGAGCCTGCTGTTGAGCTTGCTCTTGAGCTTGCAGTTGAGCCTGGAGTTGAGCCTGCTGTTGAGCCTGCTGTTGAGCCTGGAGTTGAGCCTGCTGTTGAGCCTGGAGTTGAGCCTGCTGTTGAGCCTGGAGTTGAGCTTGCTCTTGAGCCTGCTTCTGAGCCTGGAGTTGAGCCTGCTCTTGAGCCTGCTTCTGAGCCTGCAGTTGAGCTTGCAGTTGAGCTTGCTCTTGAGCTTGCAGTTGAGCTTGTAATTGCAATTGAGCCTGGATATTGTTTTGTTGTAGAGCTTGAAGATCTTGTGTGCTAGATGGATATGCTAAAGGGATTTGATTAAGCAAGCTCGAAGAGTCTTGATTATTTGTAGTTGGGAACAATTTATAATGAGTTTGCTGTGGAATTTGTTGAGAAGTGATATTGAGATCAGATTTTATTGGTTGTGGTTGTGGTGGGAGTTGACTTATTTCGTTAGAATTGGATTGTTGATACACAGGTATTTGAGGAAGAGGTAATGTATCTCTTCTTGGTGTAGAATAAGTTGGCTGTTCAATTATACCACTTTTGGTTGGATACTGTGGATATGATACTATTTTGTGATAAAATCAATTAATATGAGCAAGAAAAAAAATTTTTTTTTAAAAATAATAGTAATAATCATAATAATAATAACCAGATTCATCATATCTTTCAATTGATTTTTCCATAAGTTGTTCATAGCTTTTTGTAGCTTGAATGTATCTATGATGAAGTGAGAGCAGATCATCTAGACACAAAAAGTAATTATTTTATTAATAAATATTTTTTAAAGAATTCATGATGATGATGATAGAGTGATATAATCATACCTTTCTTCTGACTATATTTCTCAATAAGTTTGACCAATTTTGATCGAATAGGTAATGTTGATTGATATAATTCCTTTAAAAATGTATTTTTATAAATATAAATATAAAAATAAAAATGTTCCATTACTTATAATAATAATAATAATAATAATAGAAACCTGAATTTCTTCGTCTTCCGCCGCATCTTTCGATGGATCAATCTTTTCCAATTTTTCCAGTAATTTGTCTATTTTTTGAGCCTGCTCAAATACCGCTAATTCCATTTCAGCTTCTTTTGTAATATCTGCAACAGTTGGCTCATTTATGACTTCCTAACCAGCCAACCAATCAATCAATCAATACCAATTAATTATTAAAAACTATTATTATTAAAAAGATGAAGATTGCGTGAAAGATAAATGAATACTTACAACGTAATTTACTGGAAAAATACCAGTCTTTCCACGTAATTCACCACGCCACCATTCTTTATAGATACTGTCAAGAACTTTGATAACATCACCGCGTACGAAACCAAGTTCGCCACCTTCATTAGGTACAAAATCATATAGTGCCTTAACTCTTTTTGGAATTTCTGGCTTTTTCGTTTTTGTTTCTTTGATAATCCTTTCTTTATTCTTGATCTTAATAATAATAATAATAATAATAATAATATCAGTCAGTAAATCATTCCAAGGGTAAATACATATATATATATTATATATGTATCTTCAAATTTATATAAAAATAAAGATACATACTGATGAAGGAATTGAAGGTGGAGTTGCTAGTTTAAACTTTTTATAAATAAATTAAAAATTGGTCAATTTTAAATATATATTATAAATATTATAAATCAAGTATATTAAAAAAATATTATACAGTAGTTGATGGTTTAGGACTTTTTGTTTCTTCGAGTGAACGTTCTATTGCTAATCTCAGTTCTTCTTCGTATTTGCGTTCTTCCTATAAAATTTTCGAAAAAATTTGTAATTCATGACAATTGGTTAATATAGAAAATAAATATATTAACCTCAGCTCTTTCTCTTCTCTCTCTTTCTCTATCGTCCATTTTGTTTTAATGTTTAAAATGTAAAAAATTTGAAGAAAAAAATGTATAAATGATTTTTTTTTTTAAAAAAAAAGGAATATTGTTACGTAATATTATTATTTATTTTTGTCTGGGTTTTTATAAATGGAAATTTTACAAAGATCAGACAGATGCAAGTTCTTTGTAATACAACATATCTTAAAGAAAAAGCTTATTACACGTGGCGGGCTATTTATTAACATTGAATAAAATTATAAAGTAGCAGATTTATAACAATTATAAGAAAAAAGCAAATCTCATAATTTTTTTTCAGATTCATCATCCTTTTTCCTCCTTTTTTCGTTTCTTTTCTCTGTCCATGGAACTAATTCGAGAGATCTTTTTTGCAGTTCAATATATTGTTGCATTTGTTTATTTTTTTCCTCTGCTTCTTTTCTCTTTATTTCCATTTCTTCCCTTCTGATACGTTCTTCTTCAACCTTTTGACAAGCATCGGAAAAAAAGTTAATAAATGGATTGACGGTTGGTTGTCTTCCATATGCTCGTATGAATATTAATGAATAAATTCACTTATCAATTAATTAACAATACCTTTTTCTCCTCTTCTAATCTTTGCATTTCAATTTTCATTTTTTCTTGCTCCTCGAGTGACTCTTTCTCTGTCATTTCTCTATCAACTGCTTCAATAAGTTTTTTACTCAATGAAATGATCGTCGAAGCACCAAAGTTTGTACGATTCCTAACACGTTCATGTTCAATTGGTAAATGTCTATTTTCTTCTGTAAGCAACGACTCAAATACACTAAAATATAAAAATATATGTAAATGTGATAATGAATTAACATACATTAGTATTTATACTTGTGTGTTTGTACTTATATAAGCCATAGACATACGTGTTTGCTCTTTCAGCACGTTCAATAGCTCTTCTGATATCTTCAGATTTTTGTGACGAATTTGCAATTTTTTCTAATAAGAATTGTGCCATACCCTGTTCTAATAAGGCAATATTGTGTTGCACTAGTTTATTTGTTGGATCTAATTCATATGCCTTTATCATTTCATCAAACCAAATCAAATTTGTTATTTGTATAATGCACATATATTTGGGTTTTTTGAAAAATAGGAGGAAATACACATACTTTTTGAGTCCAATCTAATGCCTTCTCCATCAACTCTAAACTTTTGTTTTCTTTTGCGTAAATATAATATGTTCTTGCTATCCATTCAATGCATTGCGAATTACTATCTTTGCTTTTTTTTAACGCATAGTCATACTAAAAAGTTAAATAGTCAAATTTTTTATATTCCATGAATGTGAAGGAAAAATCTAATAATAAAAATAAATCGCTAATTACATATCTTATAGCCTCTGTATATTGTCCAAGATGACAACAAGTATGTGCATAATTAATTGCAAAGTCTGCATTTGTTCTTTTTGCTGTGACCAACTAAAAATACAACAATAAAAAATTTCATATATTATTAAAAAATCAACGTATTGAACGAACAAAATAATTATCGGATTAATAATGCCCACAGTATAGAACAGTTCATTTGCTTCTTTTATCCTTCCAGTTTCAGCCATTGCAACAGCAATCCCATTACATGCATACAAATTTTTTCCTTTTTCGCCAGTTTTCAAAGCCGATTTAAAATACTCGACTGATTTTTTATAATAGGCATCACGTTCAGTTCGTTGTGATTCAAGTTTATAAGTTCTTGCTTTTGATAAATGTAGACTACCCAATAAAGTCAAAATGCTTGAGCTGGCTTTGTGTGATGATATAGAATCAAGTATTTTTTTTGCTTTTTTCAAATCACCTTGTCTAATTAGAAAACTTGCATGAAGCTTTTTGATTTCTAGATTTTTTTCATCAATTTCTGACAATTCCTCATAGTATTGATTGACCTTTTCTGGAAACATGTGTAATGTTTTCTCCAACACCCCACCCAATCGCATGTTTGCCATCTTGAATGAAGGATGCGCCAGTGTCAATTCTCGATATAAAGCTTCTGCTTCATTGTATGATCCAAGATTTTCATATGCACGAGCCAAGTTGAATTTAATTGCCACCTCTTTTGGCTGTCGCTCAGATTCTGGGAGATTTATACACTCTTCCAAAGCTTGTAAATATTGTTCTTTGGCACCTTCATAATTTTCTATTAATTAGTCAGTCAGTCAGTTAGTTAGTTGACTAGTTAGTGTTAGTTAGCTCATTAATTTATTTTAAAATTCTTACTCAATTTAAATAACAAATTTCCTTTTCTAATAATTATTGAAATTGGAATAGGTTTTTTATTTTCAATAAAAAGGTTAATAGCTCTGTTCAATGATTGGAAACTTTGATTAATTCGTTTATTATTTTCATGTAATTTTGATTTAAATATGAGTATATCAGGATTGTCATATGCTTCTTCTTTAAAATATTTTGAGATATATTCAATTTCATCTGTTATTTGCTTTTGTAATTTCCTGTCAGTAGTAGATTTTATTCTCAACAATCCTACAATTATTATCAAGGTTATAAAATCTAAATTTTTAATATAAATTTTTTTCTTGAGATTTTCAAGTTGTTCATGCGCTTGATCATATTGTTTAAAATGTATCATCATTTGTGCAAGACCGAGCCTAGACATTATATGATAATCAAGCAAATCTACAGTTTGCTGGTAATGATAATAGGCTTTATCATATTCCTCATTTCGATGAAAAGCAACAGCTTGTAGATAATGTGCTTCACCCAATATTGGTTTTGTAGGAGCAAATCTTTCAGCACGTCTTGCTGCTTCCAAAAGATTTGCATAATCTTGTTGAAAGAAATATCCATGCGACAATATGATTAGTGAACTGGAGTGCGAAGGATCAATCTCTAAACATTTTCTAACTTTTTCCATTGAATGTGCAAAAGTTCTCAATCGTTCATCATCATCAATTTGTTGGGGTTGTTTAGCAATATCAAGTTCAAATGTTGCTAGTAACACCAGCGCTGATATATTATTTGGATTTACCTCCAGTGCCCTGTCAAAAGCTGCTAATGCTTGTTTATAACTATTTAATTTATTGTAACAAAGTCCTATTCCAATACGAGGATCTGGTGTTATAAGATTTGGATTAAGTGATAATATTTTTTGATAAGTTATAAGTGCTTCACTATATTTCTGATGATGGTATTGCACTCTAGCCTACAATAATGTTATTATTATATTTATTAATCGGCTTAATAATGATAAGAAAATATTATATATATATTCTTCATAAATATAATCTTTTTATATAACTTACATGCCCAAACAATGCAGGTATAAAATTTGGTGCGATTTTTAATGAATTTTCAAAACAATATTCTGCATTACTTGGTTCATTTTTTTGTAAGTAAAGCATACCTTTTACATATTATTTCAAGTGGTAGGAATCAAAAAAAAAAAAAAGAATTTCTTTATATTTTAATCAAATAAAAAATATTTTAAATATCTAGATGATAATTGAATAGATAGATACCTTTATTTACCCAAAGCATTGGATCACGTGAATCTCCTTGTGAATATTGTGTTGCTTCGTTAAATTTTTCAGTAGCAAGATTTAAATATCTATCTTTTAAATCTTTGTCTATAAAACTATTTATCTTATTTGCAACTTTTAAATACAAGCTGCCAAGTATGTTGTTAGACTTGTATTTATTTTCATTGGTTCCATTAGCTCTTAAACCTTTTTCAATTACTTTTATCGCTTCTTCTGGTTGACCTTTCTTTAGATTGTAGTACATTGCTATTGAAACATAGTACTTTATATCTGCACCTTCTTCCTGTAAAAAACTACAAACTTCGTCGGCATTATTAAAATCTTTTTCAATATTAAGGACAACTTCATTTTCTTGCCCAAGAGGTATAGTAAAAACGTTTGAAAATAAGTCGGCTTTATTCATTATTATTATATGATTGTCTTAAAAAAAATATGTATTTGAATGCAAAATTACTTTTATAGAACCCACCCCTAATTATAAATTACATAATTTACAAAGGTAAACATTGATATTAATATGGACAAGACAGGTAGGTAACATTTACACAAATTGTGTGAAGACACCATTATAATTTTTCTTTGCAAAGTATATACGAATCAAAATTGTGGCCAAAAATATTCATTCAATTTATTAACATTGTTATTCGTAAAAAAGAATGTCGTTTGCAATTATCTGTTATTATTATATACAATATTTAATTTAAAAAAATACAATTATCATAGAAATAAATCTTGTAAAAAATAATATTGTAAAAATATTATTATTATTATATTATTATTATTATTATTATTATATTATTATGATGAAATTCTTTTTGATGTAATAAATTCAGATCCTCGATTTTCATTATGATAATATTTAGGAGTACAGCTATATTGATCGGGTAGCTCATGACTTCGTGGCAACTTGCTACGTGACCCTACTCGACAAAGTAAAATATTAATGTGGTTGTTAATGTTAATGATTTATCTTATTATTATTATTAAAGAATATAATAAAAATAAATTATTACCATAATTTAAATATTGATTATGATTTTTATTATTATTAAAGATACGTCTTACTCCATCGTCCCTAGAATTTCCAGGATTATTTTTTTGACTATTCATAATTGATTTTTTCATCTTTGATTTTGTTTTAATAATTTAAATTTTTATTTTGGTGGGAATTTATATAATTTATAATTCTATGTAAGAAATAATGACATCATGATGATTTAATAAAATTGTCAAACTGAACTAACCATTTTAATAGATGATTTTCTGGCATAACAGAATACTATTACCATTACTATTATGTTGCGTAAATACCGCAGATAATAATAATTTCGTAATATTAACGTTAAGAAAATTTGCATCACTATCACCATCACTATTATTACAAAATTTGGCGTTAATTTGTTATCTAATGAACAATACACTTATCGAGAACTTTCAGGTGTTGTGCGTCAATCATTTTTTCTATATTATTCTGTTTTTAAAAATATATCCTTTTTCAGAAACATGGCTTCAAATGAACAACCGCCGCCATAAAAAAACAGTCGGTAAAGAATGTGGTGCTGTTCTTTTCTAATGATGGCTCTACCGTAAATCAAATAAATCACAATTTGAAACAATTCATCCTTCAAAATTAAATAAATGAATATTTTTTATTTCAAGTTCTTCTAACAAATGCTTTTTAATAATTATATATTTTACTATATCATATTAATATTATCTATTTTGTAAATAGTGGTTTTTTTTTTAATGCAATGCGGAACTTGTTTTTAGCACGTACTAGTACAGAATTATAGCACTTCATCACGTTGCCCCGCACCATAATTGCTCAACGCCACGGTTGTACAATGATGTACGTACTGTAAACGGTGAACTTTGACCCTGAGAATTTGTGACATCGTGCCCGGATCAGTTTATAAAATTCAATGTGCGGGAATGTGCGGCAGGTAAACGTCATACTAATATACAGTCAAACCTCTTTATAACGGTCCTCTTTATAACGGATTTTCGTTATACCGAACAAATTTTTGTTGCTGTTTTTTTTACTAAATAAAAAAAATCCGTTATAATGAACTATATTAATATAATAATAATAAAACCTCGTTATTCCGTATAACGAACATTTGGTGAAATATATATATATATATATGGTACTAATTCCTTATACCGAACTTTTGTAATAAAATCATTCGAATAAATTTTTTGAAATATATTTTTTAGGTTTTGAAATAAATAAAAAAACTTATAGATAATGATGATGTAAAGTTTTTCATAAATTAAAGGAAAAAATTAGTTTATATAACTTTAAAAATTTAATTCAAAGAAAAATAACATTAGAAGCAATGCTATAACGTTTAATTCTATGTTTTAATTTGGTTGTACAATTAAAAATTTTTTTTTATAAAAAAAATCACGTGTTTACCTCCCATACCGAACATTTTGTTATAGCGAACAGTTGGGTTGAAATTCATTTCAAACTCACGCGATTTGATTACGGATTGAGGATGGGAATGACTAGTGCTAGATATGTGCCATGCGCATGATAAATATTAATTTTAAAAAATAATACCCCCAGCAGACTCACTTCAATAAACTTGGTAAAGTATCAGGTTTTCGGCAATCTCATGCACTATGCAAATGTGTTGCACATTTTAGAATTTGTTCAAGAGTAACTATAACAGCTCCCCAAGGGTATTTTGGTTCAAATTTTCAACCCAATGTAAAGCAATGCAACAATTCTCATTTACCAATAGAACAAAATAATATAATCACTACAAGACATTCATAAAATTTATCAATCAATAATTTTGTTGACAGAATATCTTTGATTTTATGTTTCTTATTAAGTTAACAAAATAATAAATATAATATACATGGAATGGTAATTACCTAATTACCGTAAATACTTAATTCGTAATTATCGTAATTAATTATTACTTTCCCTCTTTAAAAACGTAATTACGAAATTAATTATGAATAATAATGAATACAGAATGAATGCTATTTGAAATTGAAATCAAAAACTGAAAATTTTCTATACAACCCGTTATTAACACTACACTGGTTAACCAACGTCAAACCTTTGCTCTATACTAAAGCAAATAAACAAAACCTCGGCATTCTGATAACCAAATGGACAATTAAACCCTACTGTTTAATTTCCGGCTACAAAAGTGTTTTATAAAGAGAAACAAAGAATTTATTTATTTATTATTATGTATTACGTATTACGGTAAAGTCTTGAAAGATAACGCACCCGAGAGATAGCACCCATACTTTAAAACAATTTGTTACACGGCTGTAAACAGTTGCGGTTAGAGGCCTGCATCGGGTTGGGTAGATTTGGTTTTGACGTCAAAATAACTTTGGGTCGGGTTCGGGTTGTAATTTACAACAATTATGACCCAATTACTTGCAAAAAAAAATCGAGAAAAAATATAGTGTCGAAATATCCAGCATATTTTAAAATTTTATTGGTGGGTTTGGAGTAGGCTATGCATGTTTAGAAATTAAATTGGCAATTACGGATATTAATATTAACACACTTTTTTGAATCAAATATTCATTAAATATATATAGGTTATATACAAATATATACATATGTATGTATATGTTCTCACGAACCATGATGGTGTTGGTGCTGACAGTAATAATGATGATGATGATAATTCTATGCAAGCAATATTATCAACTACAATTTCAAATTCAAATTCAAATGTAGAGTTAGGTGATTTTAAAAAATATTATGATGATAGTTATGGCAAAGATGTATTTATCAACAAAATACAAAAAGATGATAACTCTAATATTTTAGAATGGTAGAAAGTGTTTATCCAAGGCTTTCAAGGCCTGCCGCCTATTATCTTTCAATTAGTGAAGAGAGTTTAATGCAGCCGGACTTACATTAATAAGCTTTGCTCAAATTTAAATCCACAAACAATTGATAGTATTCTTGTAAATATTTTTTTTAATAAAATTGTGTCACAACGTCGTTTAATAAAACGGGTTGAGTTCAGGTTGAGATTTTTATAATTTTTTGTGTACAGGTTGCAAATTATAAATTTATACGAGTTCGGGTTGGGTAATCATTCAATTATGATGACCCGTGCAGGCCTTTAGTTGTGGTGCTATCCTTCGAGACTTTTTGGTACAATATTACGTTTTGGCAAAATAATTACCATCCTATGTATAAAATTTTTGCATTTTTCCCACCCCTAGAAATGTCATCTTTACACAATATATAAATGAACAATGAAAATGTTCTTGGTGTAATCCTGTATCATACATTTTTGGGGATTTTTAATTTTTACAAGTCCCACAACTTTTCCCAAAAACGAGATAATGTAACACTAAAAAAATAACGTTTTTTTTTTTGAAGCCAAAGTTACGACAAATGCGTTACACAAAAAATTAGATATCAAAAAAACGAATTGAAACAAAATAAAAATTTGAATTTTTTCCCTTGTATTGCAGAACTTTTATCGTATGAATTGCCAAGATGAATGTAAAGAAAAATTTCTTCTTTATATAAAGAATACAGCCAAGTTCATTTATTTCAAATTTAATAAAATAGACTATTGTGTTGATCAAAGAAATGTGCAAAACATATACTTGCTATCTCCCACCTTGCACCTTCACGGAATTACATTTTATTCTATTGCTAATGTCAAATATTTTATTTTAAATTAATAGATAACAAATGGTATATACTGTAAATTCCGCAAAGATAGCACGCCACTTTTAACAACCGTTACACGGTTGTTTCATCTTTCCGGACTTTACGGTATATCAATGTGTTATCATCATGTTTTGAGATTGTTGCAAAAAAAAAAAAAACAATGCGGTGTAACGAAATATATAAAGAAAGAATACTTCAATTCATTTAAAAAAGAAAGGTATTTTTTGTATCATGTATTCAGACAGTTTTTTTGTCATAGGGATATTATATATAAAGACTAATAAAATTATATTATCGTAATATGTCATGTTAATATTAAATATGAAATTCATTAAAATTCCATTAGTTATCTTAATAATAATAATACTCCAACCATTATTAATAATCATTTATCCAAATAATTTAGTATTTATAAATGCATCAACTACAACAACAACCACCACCACTTCACCACCTTCACCACAAATCACCGCTTACTTGGAAAAAAGACAAATAACTTCAACCCGAACCGAGACTGTCATAGATACAATAACCAATGTTATGCGCCCAAAACCTTCACCAACTGTACCTGCAATTGCAACAACTGGTTTTGAACATTGTGGTGCTGGTGTTAATTTCACCGAATTCAAAGTTGAATATTTTAAAAAAACTATCACAGTTAGAGTAAATGGAACTAATCCATTAAATATCCAAAATTGGGAAGGTAATATTTAGATATTTATTAATTAATGGTTGATTCATAATAATAAATTAATTTTTCATTATTATTTTTTAGTGAATCTTTTTGTCTATTTTGATCCTAGACATCAAGTTAAATTAAATTTTACAAATTGTGCACAAGGTGAAATCCCAAATCCTTTAAATACTAATGGATTTGGATGTTTTATTAATGTAACCAATAAACCTGATTTTGGCTTTGTTGGTTGGCAGACTAATTTATTTGATGATGATGGAATACCTGGTAAGTAAAACTTTTACATGCATGCATACATAAACTCTTATTTATATTTACTGTATATTATTGTTATACTCAAAAAACATATATAAAAGATATTGCATTTGAAATTCCTGGTATGGGATCGTATGCCGTTTTAACATTACTTCCACCACCAGAAGATATTAACAATGTAAATTATGTTGATATTGGTTGTTTATCTGTACCAATTGGAAATCCTAATACTGCTTATTCTCACGAAGTAGTATTCGCATCAACAACCATAGTTGGACTAGGAATATTATTTGCTTGTGGAAATTATTTGGTATCTAGTAGTTTCCATTTGGATGGAAACTCTCATAATCAAACACAATATGACCATCAAGGTCATCATAATCATAATCAAACACAATATGACCATCAAGATCATCTTAATCATAATCAACTACAATATGACCATCAAGGTCATCTTAATCATAATCAAATACAATATGACCATCAAGGTCATTTTAATCATAATCAACTACAATATGACCATCAAGGTCATCTTAATCATAATCAAACACAACATGACCATCAAGGTCATCTTAATCATAATCAACTACAATATGACCATCAAGGTCATCATAATCATAATCAAACACAATATGACCATCAAGGTCATCATAATCATAATCAAACACAATATAACCATCAAGATCATCATAATCATAATCAAACACAATATGACCATCAAGATCATTATAATCATAATCATAATCATGATCATAATTGTGAACATTGGCCTGATCGCCATCATGATAATGGTGAACATGGATGTGATCATCATAATAACAAAAATGATAATTTTAATCATAATGTACCCAATAGTACAATTGATACTAAGAATGGATTTCATGATGTATTCAATAAGGACAATGATCCAACTTCAACAACAAAAGCAAGAAACCCCTCATCAACACCACCAACAACAACAGGGCCGGTGCAAACTACAATGTATGATTTCATTGGCATGTTACAATTTATTGTGACAACTGGTATTCTTTCACTATCAAACTTGCCAATTGGTTATAGACAATTTTCTTTATGGTTTGGTTGGTCAGTTGGGTTTGTAAAAGTAGATTTTTTATCAAATGCAGCCAACAAATTGCGTGAAACAACTATATGTGCATATATGAATATTTGTGATGTTGCGGCATCAACAGGTTACATAGGATTTGATGATTCAAACACTTGTATTAAAAACAGAGTAACAAACACCAACTCAGATACACCAGCTCCCCAGTATTTATTTTTTGCTAACACAACTAATGATGAAAAAGTAACTTTTAATAATCCAAATGGATTTTCTACTTATGCAAGTATTTTTAAAGTTCCTGACATGAATCTATTTTTTGTTGTATTTATCAGTTTCTTGATTGCATTGGCAACAGCATTGGTTTCAATATTGTTGATTGTATTAATATCATTTGCATTAAAAAAATATTGGAAAAAATGGCCAAAAGTTGAATATTTTGCACAAAAATCTTATTTGTTTGTATATGGTGGCTTATTCAGAGTGGTAAGTAGATATATTATTATAATTTATGGATTATGAATATTTGTATATTTGTGTTGTAATTAATCGGTATTTCTCTTCAAATATATATAATAGTTTGTATTATTTTATTATTCATTATCACTGTTCTCAGTTTATCAATTAGCTCTTTACAATGATTGTTGGATATTATTATTGATAGCTAGTCTTGTGTTATTGTTAATATTATTATATTTCACTTATTGTTCACGCATCATACTCAAAGTGCTCAAAGAGAATCCATTATTGCTTGCTGAGGAATCAAAATTCAAAATAGTCTACTCGTCACTCTACTCACATTTCAAAAATCACAAATTCAAGGATGCTAATCGAATTTGGTTCTTCTTACCGGAAGTTGTTTACAATATATCAAAAGCGGTAATAGTTGTATTGTTTCGACACAGTGGACTATTGCAATTGATTGGGATATTTTTAATAGAATCATTATTTTTGATCAGTATAATAAAATATAAACCATACAAAATTAATAGTGTCAATTATTTGCAAATTGGTATCTCGATAGCCAAAGTATTAATCACACTACTGCTGCTTCTATTCACTAAAGAAATAACTATCTCACCAATCACTAGAATAGCTGTATCTTTACTATTGTTCATATTGGAAGGTTTATGCGTCATATTGTTGGGTGGAATATTATTTGTCAATATATTTAGGAAAGCGTATGGGATGTTTCGGAAAAAACTGAAAAAAGAAGTTTAATAGGATTAGTATATTAATATTGACTAAGATGATTATTATAAATATTCTAATGAAACCTTTTTATAATTTTGTATATATTAATTTATTCTAAAGATAAAAATGTATGTGACATATGATTGTGTAGCAGTCAAAATGAATAAATCATTTACATATTGGACAAGGTTCATATTCAAGAGTCATGTTAATGTTTTGATATTTATTCCCTAAATGATTTGTTGTGTTTATAAATCAACCTTTTCTTTAAACAAAGATTTATAATAAAATGTACTCGGGATACCCATGTTACTTTTTTTTTAGATACAGTCAAACCTTGTAGTGGCAATATTACTAATCTTTTCACAATGGATTTTATATGTTTTTATATGTAAAGCAAAAATTTTTAAAATCCATTATGAAAAGATAGTCCGCTGTTATATTTAAAAAGGAATAGTATCTTTTCAACCATTTAAATTTTGATTGTTACTCGGAATCATACCATGCAGGAACATTTAATGCCAACCTTTCGGATCTATTCTTGCTCTTTTTCCATGATATTCTTACTTCCCTACCATAGTTATTATATTTGAACACCGATAAACAAAAGCAAGAAACAAAGTTAACCGAGTGAGACAAATTAAATTAAGTTTATCTGTTATACTTTGGATTGATTACTCCAATTATCTTTTATGGAGGAGATTGAATGAAAATAAAAACGCGCATTTGCTATTTATTTTTTGGTAAATGATTAAAAATATTTGATGATTGAAGATTTTTTAGACATTAATTAGGGTATTCTTCATTCAAGAACAATTGATACTACTGAACTTGCTGGAGAAGTTATCATTAACTATAATAAATGAATCCAAAAATGCAAAATAAAGTTGTGGCACCATCTTCTTTGTGATTTCTTCTTATATACATATATCACAGAAATACAGAAAATCTCCTAAATCATGTCCAACATTAATAATTATAATGACAGAGAGGAAATTACCTGTATAATATATTTGGAACCAAACAAGAATTCTAAATTTTATCAAAATATTGAAAGTTTTTATCAAGAAAGTGTTGCAAAATATGGACCAAATGAAGCAACTAAATATCATCCACATATATCAATGACTGGATTTTTTACATTAAAAAGCTTCATCCCTTCTTCGAGTCAATCCAAAGATAACAAATCTGCTATAACAATAAATCAACAACTTGATTCTATAATTAATTTCGTAACAAATTTTCTAGAAATTCATGAAATTAACAAGAATGCAAAGATGAATAATAATAATAACAATAATTACAAAAATTTGTCAACAAGAACAAATTTAGTTGAAATTCAAGAAATTATCAGACCAAATAATTTCTCAAAATCTTTAATAATCTCTTTAAATGCAAACAAAATTTTACATAACCTTATAAATGAATTAAGTAATAAAGATAATTTATTGGTGTCAAGTAAAATCAGACCAAAAAATATTGACCATATTTCTTTAATTTATTTTACAAACAACCAAAACAACAACAACAACAACAATGAAATAAATGATGAAATTATGATGACAGAAATTGAAAATCTTGCCAAAAAGTTGATTGATTTTCATGATATTGTTAAAGAAAAAGAACATTGGAATATTATTCTTTATAAAAGAGTTTTACATGCTAAAAATTTGGATGAAAAACATTTATTTAGGGAAATTAAAAAATGGGAAATCTAAACAGCATTCATTATCAGCTTTTAAATCAGCAATATGACCTGGTAACTTCTAAATCTTTGCATTTTTTCTACTAGTCTAAACATGTATTTTTGTGGTTTATTTATTCATTTGTTAATTTTTTTTGTTTCATTAATAAAACTTCTTTTCTCTCAATTATATTTATTTATTTCTATAAAATAAATAGACAACATATTGTCATAAAAGATGACAGAAAGTTTTTTTTTTCCTTTGGTTAGTTAATAAACAAATTCTTTATCCTAGATTATAAAATGTAAATATTGATATGGAATTAATTCACATAGAGCCTAAAAATTATAGTACCATCAGAAGTATTTTGAAGGTGAGAAAATATAGCTCCTTATGTTTTTAAAAAATAAATGAAACCAAACTGTCAAAGAATATTTAAATGAAGAAAGAATCACTTTTGAAGATGAAGGAAGAATCTTAGCCAATAAAAAGGTATTAACACAAAATCACAAAGAACCTAGAAAAAACCAAAAATTAGAAGAGGAATGATTCATTCAAGTTTGGCATTATCTATCTGGTTTCAGACAAGTGATATATTTTGAATCCATCTTTCACAAATGGACAAACATTGTCATAAAGGAAATCTTGATGCTTAAGGTCCAGAGGAATAGTAGGTTTCAAGAGGAGGAATGGTAAGTTTTTAATACCTTTAACAGCTTCAGAACCCCTTTTTTAGTTTTCAACAATTTGAATTCTTAACTCACTAATATCAAAACATTGAAAGATTTTTCCTAATGAGTTTATCAAAACTTGTAACCCTAGATCTTTTTACAAGATCCACAACATGATTGATACACATGGTCAACTGTTGTATTTTGATATGGGGCATGCTGCAACAAAACCAGACAAAGTGAACATTAGTATTACTGATAATTTCAGGGATCAAAATTTAGTTATCATCAATATGTTATATTTGTTTCTTAATATTAAGTAGTGATATATAGAATTGCCTAAAGCTCCACATGAGCCAGCTCAAGTTGGCTTGATAATAATAATTTTCAATTTAATGTTTCCATTCACTAATACCAATTTTCGAATAATATCCAAATTATAGATGTTAGTTGTGATTGTTTTTGAAAAAATCAATTTTGACAAACAATTTTGGACAATATTTTTTATAATAAAGGCCATTGAAAAACAATCTAGCATTTCGGCTACTGAGTTAATGGACTCAAATAATTTGGGGTATAATTTTGGCAATTAATAAAATAAACTTCGGCTACCATGAGAAACTACTTAGGCATTTCTGATTCATTTAGTAATACTAAGAGCAATGTATAAAATTGAGCAGGAGCAATATTGCTTTGTTTGGGAGTTTTAAACTTTTAAAAATCATGTGATTTTTATTAAAGTTTCTGGGTGAAATTAAGGCAATATGTAGATGAAACTAATTTGAGCTTTTAATCTCTTAGGGCGAAATTACCCAGAATGAGCGAAATTCTGATTGGTCAGAACTTGATATCATGTGTCATATTAAAAATCTGATCAAACAATACTTAATAGCAATAGTAACAAGCAATAGTAGAATTCTAAATGAACCTGAATTTTTTATTATTAAGAAAATTATCAAAGAAAATAATTATAAATAAAATAATTGATTATCCCCACTAATGGTTCTTTCAATTATTCTATTTGTCTCATAATATGGTCAATTTTCACAAAAATAGAATCCTGTTTTAGATATTTATATATCTGATAAAACCAATAGATCTAAAACCTCAAAAAACCCTACATACTACTCTATGAATGGTATAATCACTAAAAACATTATCATCACTAAATGTGTCTCAAATCAATAATAAGTCTTGTAAACATATTAATTCTGTTTGAACCATTTTGCCAGAAAAATGAAGTTGGAAAAATTATAATTATTTTCATGATATAAGACATTTGTCCATAATCAACTAACACAAGATAAATAAGATAAATAAATACATACATAATGAATATCTTGCTAAAGGACAAAATCCTGTGAATAATGAATTCTTGTATTTTTATTACATTTATTTTATACTCTATTATGGAATTTCTTTGGTGTACTTTTTGCTTGGAGTATCAAAACAAGCTGGGAGATAAATTGTTGATGATGATGGATAATGCATGAATTGTTATCACATGATCTTTGAAGTTCCTCATCATCATTTGCATCATTGATTTCCTGTCAAAATAAATTTTGAATATCAACAAGCACATTATCATTTTGTCTCATATAATATACAAACTTTTGCTTTCCATGCAAGCATGATCACTGGAAGAGCTCTTGTACCAAATTCAGTGACAGTTGATAGAATAGTCAACATTTTAGAATGAGATATTTGACAAATATACCCTGGAGGCGAGTCTAATGTAAAGAAATTATTAAAATTAGTCAAGAAAATCAGTGGTGAAAATATTTATAATATATGTCAACAGCATACCCACATGTATAAAACTAATAGTCATGAGATTCCTGACAATTTTCTCTCTTAAATTAATGTGAATGCACAAGTCATCAAATTGATCCTTCATCCTTTTAATCCTCTCTCATGTAAAATTTTCATTCCATTATCACCTTCAAATAAGCTTGCCTGCTTCCCCATGGCCAAATTCCATAGAGTCATGATGTATTATCAAATCCCCCCTTCTGCCCATTATCTTCCTTTGTGTGGAGTTGACTGAAGCAACTGCACAATTTCGATTCTTCCATGAGCTTGATGCAAATTTCTCCCCTATTGCAAGGAAATCAATAATAGCCAAATTTATAAATAATAGAATAATGTAATACTCTGTCCTATCTTTCTACTTCTATACCCTCTATTTTTTCAAACACCCTATCTATAAATGACCATACATGTAACATCTGAGTGATCCTTCTTTAAACTGTTGATTTCATATTCTCAAAGCCTGTATAAAAAACAAGCATAATTAATGTTCAAGGTTGTCCCTTTGGATGAGAATGAGATTCTGCACCTACAGGTTTTCAACAGTATTTCTCTTCCAATCCCAATCAAAATCCTTCTCTTGATTGTAAGATAATTTCCATGGTTCTGAGCTGAAAATGAGTGCTTTAAGTTCAGGAATTGTGGACTATTCAAATGTGTTACAGGAGAAAGAAGTTGTCAATAGTTTGTAAACTATTGGGGTTGGTCACAATGGTTGATCATCAAACATAGTTCAGGTCAATATAGAAATTTATTATATGCGGATTTTTTA
>CAJVPN010000395.1:0-29182 GCA_910592215.1 Entrophospora candida
CAGAAAAAGAAAAAAATATAAATACTATTGATGATCTTATAGCCAAATATAATGCAAAGTCAGGAAAAATAAAACAGCGTGGTGTGAATGAAATAGAGAATTCAAAACATAAGTGTCCTCAATGTAATAGTACTTTACTTCTCCTTGCCTTTTTCCAGAATAAGGAACAAGAAATAAATCAAGCAATGTCCAAAGAAGATATCACAGCACCTTTAAATATTAAATTCCATCAAATTGAAAAAGAGACTTCAAATGTAAATACAAGTCCCATTAGTATAACACAAAAATCAGTGCCTGATGAAGGTGTCAGTCTACCAGACATACTTGTACCTGATCCATTTCCAATAAATCCAAACTCAATTGTCAATGTTTGTAAGGTTCTTGATCACATACAAGAACTTACCAGAATCAATAAGCAAGAGAGAAAATGGATTGTAGTTGTATGTGATGGAGTTCCTTACCACTATGCTCAAAAATTTAAAAAGGATTACCCAGGAATTATCTTGTTGCCTGGTCCACTCCATGAGGAAATGAACATGCTTAAAGCTTTTGTGGAATTGAATTGGTATGTTATAAAGAAATATTTCAATTAGTATATTAATATTCAATAATAATATATCTTTTTTGAATCTTAGGAATATTGATTTGAAATACTTTGCTCAATGCCAAGGTTACCATACTGAAGGTCAATTAAATTATTTTAAAAAAGCTAGCAACCATCATAAAAGTTGGGATGCAGTATGTAATATTTATTGCTATGCTATGACAATGGAATTAGTGTGGTCATATGTTTCTACTGTTACAGAGCCCAGTATAGATGGATATATCAACTGGACTAAAGATCAAAATATGAGCAAGTAAATATATTATTTATTTTATGTATTTTTTTTTATCTTTTTTTGAAGAATCATTTTTAATTAAAAAATCTTTAGATTTTTTGTTACTTGCAGGCAATAATTAATTTCTGAAAAGGTATTAGAACTAATCAACCTTTGCTTAAAGATGCTGCTCATAGAATGTTTGCTCCAACTTGGTCTGCAAGAAGACATCCCATTTATAGGTCAATTGAACTTGCTGATGAAGAACAATTGTTATGTCTCCACCCTGAAATTCACCAATTAATTGAAAAAAATTCTGTTGTATCATGATCAGGGTGGATGAACCAACATCAAGGCTTAGATGCTATACTTGAAGAAATAAACAAAACATCAAAAACACTTATACCACCTGTGCCAACACAAAAGCATTGGAATATGGCGGCATGGAATTGCATTAAATTCATGGCAGTAAGTAATGTTAGAAAAATTTTCTTAATATCAATAATTTTTCACAAACTTTTTTTGGCTAGTAGTTGAGAAAAAAATTACTTACTACAATAGGATATTCAGATCAAGAAAGTACAGGTCCTTGTTCAAAACCAACTTTTGAGAAAGAATCACAACATTTTCACATAGAGTTGAGGAAGAATAATTTCTTAAATCCATCTAATCTTAATCCTTTTGAAAGTTTGGATGGAAATAAATTAAGTGATAATATGAAATTATTTAGTATCAAAGCTCAAGCTCATTGAAGGGATTATATTGATGTGAAACTGAAGTCAAAGAGATCATCAGGAATTCTCCTGTCACTTTAGAAGAGGAAGAAAAATATTCAACTGAACAATCAATGACAAAGAAAGAATTATTATCAGTTATTCAAACATTATTAGAACCCATATTTCATCAGCTCTTGTATCATTTGAATATGAATCAACAACCTGATACACAGGTGATGACAATGATTGAATAAAAAATCCAGCAAATAATTTAATGAAATTCAAATTTGATAATTTATGGATCACGGGAAATTAGGAAATGATTTACATTATTATATATAATTTGGAGATATTAAATAATAACAACCACATTAAATTAATTAATTGATAAAACCAAAATTATCTTCATTATTTGGTGATTTTGATTAATTTTCGTCACCTTTGTTTAGTGTGAGTTTGATGTTCTCATTAACTGAATCATTTTCATTTTACTTGATAATCTTGATAATATATAATGAGGAGGGTTTGGATTGATTTGAGAAACTTTTTTTATAAAAACCTTAATTTGATAAATATGTGAATTATTCATAAATTGACTCAATTATAATAATACGTATAATTTGTGCTAAAACTTTATTAAAGAAAATTGTATAAATAATCCAAGTGCCATCATTTTAAATCTCCCTTTACCGTCTGACATAAATTTTTTCGTTTTTTAGTTTAGTTTACCAATCCATTTTCTTCAAGACCAAGTAGAATTCTGTTACGAATAATATAGAAGTAGTCTTCGTGCATTTCTAAGTCCAAATCAACCCATTATACATGCCATTTTGTTGGCACAAATCCAACCCACCTAAACGTAACGCAATTAATACAAAATTATGACAGATACTCACTTGTAATAAAAATAGGTAAATCTAGAACGTCTATAAAATAGTAAAAGATCTGTTTTTTTTCGTTGTTTTTATTGTGAACCTAAATATTCAGAAGGGTAATCTGAATTTACGATCTAAATTAATAAAACTTTTGCGACTGACCGACACTTCGTGTGAAACTTCAATTTCTGCAACAAACGTAGGAGCAAATGGTTGGCCTTGAAAAATCCAAATTGTTTATAGTCAAGTGAACGGTAAGCTCCCTCGGCAGCGTCTGGTTCTCGCATTCCGAAGAAAAGTAAAAATTGGAACCTTCTCGAGATATAGCGAATAATAGTGCCATTTTGGCGAATCTAGCTCCCTAGAAACCTCGTATGCAACAAATTCTTTGTAATTGGAGATTGTGTGGCATGTTAATTTCAAAAATATTCACTGGCTCTTCGTTGATTTCTAAAGTAAGAGTCTTGGGCTGATCGTTGATCTCTTTAAAGGCAGAATTGAAAACTAAATTATTCTCTTGTTATAGACTTTAGATATGTTCGTGAATGAAATTTTTTTGATTTGCGCCCATGAAAGAGCTATTATTATTCCAAGGTTCAGGTAACATCCTTGATTTCAGGACAGAAGAAAAACGCTAGCAATGGGAAAAGAACTGAAAGGTAGCAGAAGAAGAGATATAGGTTTTTTGCACAATTTGAAAAAGTCGATTCAGCTTGATCAAATTTAATAGATATACAACTTCAGCACAAAAAGAATGATCGGGATATTGAGAAAAGTGACTATGAAAATAAAGGACATCAAAATAAAGCTTTAGTGTTAACAGCGAGGAATTAATGATCAGAATCAATACAAATATATTATTAGTATATATATATATATCGACTTTGATATTTGATTTTCTAAACTAATAAATATATAACTCATAATATATTGACTACATATTTAATTTTCTAAACTTATATATTTACATGTAAATAAAAATATTAAATAATGATAAATTAAATTATATTGTGATTTATAAAGTTACAAACATGATTAAATAAAATACAATAAATAAATTAAATTAACTATGAATCAATTTATAAAATAAAATGATATGATAATAACAATCTACAGTTATATTAACTTGCCCAACCATAAATAAACACAGGTAATCAATTAATCATCCATGTATGAATTGTAAAAAAGTTTTTTTTAATGTTTATGAAAACAATTATTGCAATTATCTTTTTTGAATACATTTGGACTAAAATCATCACAACCACACTCTTGACAAGGACCACAATCTTGCGATGAATTGGTTTTTTTTGTATGTTCTTGAGTAATGTAAGAAGCTCTTGAGATGGAAGGTGTTGGGGATGTGATTTTTGGCGCGATCGATGAATATTCGTTTGTTTTTTGTCGAGTCAATTGTTGAGAACCAGATATGATGGAGTTACGTGATGGAGATGGTTTGGTGCTACGTGATGGTATAGGAGGTGTGCTGACTGGAGGAGATAAGGAACGTGGTGGCGATTCGTCACCATTACTTTGTCGCGTGTTAATGTGAGTAGGTTTTTGTGATGATTTATGAGATGAGTATGAACTATTACGTGATGGTGTTTTACGTTTTGGTGGTTCATGATAATATTCGTCGTCATCATTATCGTCATCGTCGTCGTCGTCATAATTCTTTGATTTATCAGGAACATCAGATTCATTATCATCAGATTCATAATCAGCGGTTGATTTTCGATACTTATTTGAATTATTAGAATTGTTTCTTGATGGTGCTTCAGATTTGATTTCTTCAGTATAATTAGCAGGAAACATTCCTGTTCTGACTGTTCCATCTGGATCGGTAATTTCACCAATCCACCATCCTTCATGTTCCTCCAGAACAGTGACAATATCACCATCCTCAATAGTAAGCTCATCATCACCAGTTCCCTCATAACTATATAATGCCTTTACTTGTTTTTTTTTAGATGTAGATGTAGGTGAAGATGAGGTAGTGGTGGTGGTAGTAGATTTGCCTTAAAAAAGAATAAAGAGAAATACAATTTATAATTACACAATAAATGAACGAGTGAAAATAACGTGTGAATTGAACTAATTAATACCTGATTTTTTTGATTGTGATTTATTTATAGCGTCATACGATTTAACTGAAGAAGATTCAGAAGATGCACTTTTGGAACGTGTGAGTTTATTAGGTACACTTAGATTATCTGATTTTGAATTCTTTTGGATAGTTGAAGTTCTACGTGATGATGTTTTTTTTCCTTTGGAACGACTATAACTTGAATATGAACGAATGCTTGCATCATCGTCTGAATGACGATTTTTTTCTTCACCGCCATCAGAGTTTGAATTATTTGAATCACTTGTGGCTTTCCTTCTTTTGGATTTTTGACGTACGGTCCTTTTTGGTGGGCTAGCATAGAGTATATTGTAATTAATAATGATAATTATTATCATTTAATACTGTAATGTTAAGAATAAACAAACCTTTCAACCCAATCTTTCTTCACATCGTTTAAAATATCATAGCATGTTTTATGATAATCTAATTCAGCGTCCAAGAATGCAGTCAATTCTCTTAAATATTGATCCTGATAATAAACCAATTTCACAATCATATATGTATGTGCACGTGTGTGTAATAAAGTTAATTATTAAAACAAGTATTTTATAAAGTGGATGAGCAGTAAATGTGCGAGTAAATTAGTGAATAATTTTAATAGTTTACCTCTGATTCATCAAGTTTTAACATTTTATTAGTAATATCATCCATTGTATCCTCGTATTTCTCTTTAGCTGCACGCATTTCTTCTTCAAGTTCTGGTTTTTCTTTTTTAGATTTTTGTACTCTGTTTAATTTTGAATCATAATCAAGTCGACGAGATTCCAATTTTTTTTTTAATACCTATATAAAATGATAAAGCGATTATTATTTTTTGTAATCCATCATAATTATATATAGCAATCTATTAAATAAATAAGGATATATTTATAATTACTTGATAATGTTTTAAATCTTTAATGTAATCTTCTAATCCCAGAAGAAATTCTTCACGAATTCTTGATATGTATTCAACTTGTGTATTTGCAATTTTTTCATTTGCGGTACCAAAATTCACCAATGCCACTCCTATATACATATATAATAATGTGTATTTGTCGATTAATAAATGCAATGTAGCTCATAATCAACACATTTCTCTTTCTCTTTCTGTATACACACACACACCATATATACACATTACCATAGTCAGCCTCACTACCGATTTCTTCACCATAAACTCTCATTGTAGTTCCAAGTGTTTCAATTGGTAAATTTTTTGTTTTGCCATCATATGATTCAATTTTCTTTGCTAAAAATAGAAAAATAGAAAAGTAAAATTATTATTATAAAACTAACATTTGAAATAATGGTCGCAGAAATACAATGTTAAAGAATAGGTAGGTAAGTACATATAGATCTAAGATAAACATTTGTTACGACATGAAGCTTATCAAAAGCCGTATGCCTTGCATCTGTTCTTTGTCGTAATTCTTGAAATTCATCAGTAGTTTGTGTTTTACTGCTAGTTCCTACTTTTTCATTTGCCCACTATGAAGAAATATTAGATAAGCAGTTACGCATAAGCTATAAAATCAGAACTGGAAATCAGAAATGTCGTTAATTATTTTTGAATTACCTGTTTAAATTTACTAAAACTCATCTTTTTTAATAAAATAAATTTTTTAATTAATTTTCTCACAAATATTTACGGGTTATAGAACATTTGTACTACTACCACTACGATTTCATTTTCTTTTATAGAATAGAAATAAGCAATTAATCAAATCATACTGGTCCAACTTTTCTTTCATTTTTTTTCACTTAATTGTTCAGGTTAATTTGAAATTTGCTTTCTAATTTTTGAGATTTTATTTTCTTGCTCAGCTCTAAATTTTGAATAATTAATTTTATTTTGAAGTTCGTGAATAAGTTTTTGCTGTTCAGAGTTATTTTCTTTATCTTCACTTAAATGTTCAATTGATTTTCTTTTTTTCTGAACTTTGGTAATAAAACAAAGCCAGTGAAACTAAACTGATCGAAAGTGAAGGAACCAAAATCAATGTAAGATTTGTCTAAAAAGATTTTTTTTTTGGTTGAGCATCAATTAAGCAAGAGGGTAAATGATCCAAATGATCTGCTAATTTGCTGTGACATTAGTAGAAGTAGTAGCCAAAAGATAAATCTTATTGAAAAACTGGTATATAATATAGTTTCTTCTAGGCTTGATTTGCCCAACTTCAATAAGTTCTATGTTATGAATTTCTTTTATTTTATACACATAACATAATTAGCATAAACTAATATATTAATATATATCCTGTATAATCATTAATGAAATTGGGAGTCCAAACTCTTGAATAAGTGCTATATAATAATAATATTTACTACAATGTGTAGAATTGATTTCAGAAAAACTTTATCTGATAAAATAATTAAATAATACTTTTAATTAGAAAATAGAAAGAAACAAATAAAAATAAATAATAAGAATATTAACATATTAGTATGCAATGAAATAATAAAATCAAATTAATTATTCATTCTTTAAATTCAGCTTTATTAAAAAAAACTTTTGTTCATTTGTTCAATTTTTTTTTATCTTTAGATTTTTATATATTAACAAAAGCAATCATTTACTCTGGTATTCCACACACATTGTTTCAAGCATCTTTAAGTCATGCTGCTTCATTATTAGTTCCTCTCCTTTTATGCTGTTTGACCTTTTAACACATGTAATGAATGGATGTTTCGCCTTTCCACCCAACTAAAATCTAATTCAACTTTTCTAAATTTAATTCTATGTATCTTCTTTTCTTTATTTGACTTTAAGCCTGATGGGGCTGTTGATAATTCAAGAGTGGGTTCCATTTCCTAATAGAGACCTGTTTCATCACAATCAAAAATATTCTCTTTTCAAGAACATACATTACCAAGAAATCATTATTTTTTAAATTGCCATGTATAAATTTGAATTATTTTTTCAAATAAATACCTTCTTCATAATAGTCCATGACAACCACTCTAAATAATGGGGCTGAGATTGAAGAGCAAGTGCAGGATTGGGATGAATTTGTTGGAGAGTGGGCAACAACTATTGAAAAGGAGAACCGTTTTGATAATCCTGAAGATTAATTATTTTTAACTGAAATGAATCAAGATTTTAATTTTTGTGGAAAAAATGTTCATCCCGCTGATGACACTCAATCAAAATGGCACTTATTATCTTTATTTGACTCTAATTTAGAGCCCCCAACATTTTTAGAAAGTGATGAATTTTTTTTTACACTTTAATAAATTCTTAATATTAAATTACATTTAAATAAATATATAAAGTATATATAAATTATCAAATTTTTTTATTTTACCTAAGTGACCAACGACCAGTCACTCAGGTCACTCAGGTCACGATGGGTCATGTTCCAGCACTGGAATAAGTTACAAGTACTATTTGTTATCAATTGATAATCATTTTTGAACAATATTTGTAACAAATGTTTGACAAGTATCCGAAATAATTAAGAGTATCTGAAATAAATAATTAATATATATTCAAATTGAATGCCATTTTATTCATTTTATTTGTTTTTGAATTATTCGAATTATTTTTTATTCAAATTATTCATTTTATTTTTTGCTCAAATTATCTGCTTTATTTTTTTGCTTAATTATTTTTTACTCAATTATTCATTTATTTGAATAACCTTATTCAAATAGAAGTCCTAACTACTACTAAAGATTATGATATTATTTTAGTACAAAGAGCTTTAGAAATATTTAACCAATAACTTAATTACAATATAAAAGAGCTATTAGTTTATTAGACTATATGATAAAAATACTAAGAGTATTAATAACTTATCAGTATGCCAATACCTTGATAATTTTTTTAAAGAATTATCAGATTCTCATATTTACTGATACTCCATTACCCAATTTGGCATCATTCAACCAGTAAAAAGAGAACCAATAGATTATATATAAGCATGGGACCCTAAATTAGCACAAAAGAATTTTAAATCATGCACAAACATAACAGTTTGATATATAGCTTGATTGACATAGTGGTGCAGCCTTGCAATATTTTTATTGTATATTTTAAATATAATTAATTATATATCTTTAATAAACAAACATGAATTAGCTATTTAATCATTTCATTGTATGTGAATGCCTCCATCCATTAAATATTCATGATTATTATTCAATACATTTGATGTTATCATTGACATAACAAACAATTGCATCACCCAAGTAATGATAAACCAAGGCTATGCACAAATGAAACTTTTAATAATATGTGTCTACACAAAATCTCTGTAGTTCCCAATGTTATACATGCAGCCCAAAGTATTTTGACATTGTCATAAAGGGGGTTACACGTGCAGTAAAGGGGTGTTACACTTATGTTTTTAATAGTGAATGCCATAATTAATTTCTACTTTCTACCATCAAAATTGGAATAATTTTGACTATCAAAATCACCAAACCAATTTGGGCTGCATGTATACCCAATGTATAGTTCCTTAAAAACCACAAATAAATCTGATGTTGATCACGAGTGTCAGATTTAATTAAAATTTCCTATCACAAATTGCAAGACAGTGCAATTAAGCACTCTTCAACACATGGAATTTTCTTTCCAGAGGGGAAGTAGACTTAAGGTTGCTTGCCAAAACCTCTTAATGATTGTCAAAACTCTGACAATTGACAAAACTCCCAAATGTGAAACTCTGCTGAAACTTTAATAAACAATTAATGTGTAACCTGTCAAAACTCTATTGATTGATTTCTGGAGGAGTTTCACCCACAACCTTAAGTAGACTTAAACAATCTAGAAGTCTTTGGACAAAACATCCATTATCTTTCCCTCAGACCAGGCTTGCAGTTGCCATATTGGTACTGATTGCTGATAAAGATCAGCATTTGTGCAATGTTTGCTTTGTGTTATCCCAATTTGTATCATAAAGTTGGCACCTACAACTGGTTGAAAATTCTCCAACTCGGGAAGTTACAACCTGGGAAGTTGCTGTTTTGGATTTTCCCTGATTCAGAGTTTTGAGTCCTGGGTTGCTGTCTTGTTGGTGGCATGCCTAATCACCAACAACCCTATCCCCATTTAAATAACAAATTCAGTTGGTCAAATAAATATTAAAGGAACAGAGAATTTATAAAATGATTTATTTATATGGAACATACCAAACAAAATCCGAATCACTTTATTTGACAGCTTTCTCCTTGATTCCAGTGATCATAGTGACAGACCCATTCTTACCCTAGAGGTAGGCAACTTTTCAGCTAGCATGCTAGCAGCCTTCACTGGTCTGGTACTGTGAGGGAAAATTAATGAAAGTGTCATTGATGCAGTTTTGATAAACTCCAGAGCTATGCACTTCCCCCCCTTGAATTCTGTTGTATCATCATATCTATAGGGCGAAGCAGGTCAGATTAACCTTGTGTATATGAGGAAGGCATTGAAAATGACTATAAAGTGTTCAAGGTAGCATGTGTGCTTCAATGCCTGCTAATTTCTGATAATCAAACATTACATTTTGAAATATTTCATATTTGAATTGTTTCTTTTTCAATGGTGTGCTGCTGGTATCTTGTAATTAATTATTTATAATAATATTATTAACAAAAAGCAAAATAACAACCATTTACCATCTTGATAAGAATCTTATAATTACCCAGCAAGATCTACTCTAATTAAAATATTTATAACAAAAAAGACTACAAATAAAATCAAGTAAATATATATATATCAATACAAATAGAAAATAGTACCTCTGCCATTAACACATCTTTTTTAGGAGACTCATGTTTTGTCATCTTTGAAAATAAATTGTTTTCCATGAAAAAAAAAACAATTCACATTAAACAAAAAAAATAATACATAAATAATTAATGTGTAATGGCATTTATTGATCAAACAACTAATCTTTCTTTTTTAAAATACCACTATGACGTCAACAAAAAAGAAGAATAGAAGATAATTTTGTGAGATTAATGAGTTATTATTATTACAACAACAAATCATTATAATACTGGCCTTAAATTCAGTGCTTAGTTTGCTAAAATTGAAGCTAAACCAATCTCATCAGTCATATATCTAAATCAAAAAGTTGTTTTATCAGAAGTTCAAATCATATAACTATTGGGTGTGACCAGGCATGCAATTTGAGGATTAACAATCCAACATATGTTGCAAGTATACAATGTATAATTTCAATTGTAAATATGCACATAATGAAATCATTATCGCTTCTATAATATTATTATTACCATTAATTACCATCCATTTGAGAAAAACAAACAACATGCACTATGTTAAGGAATTAGATTTTGAAACAATTATAAAAAATGGTTGGAGCAAGAAAACTTTTGCTAATAATAGATGCTTGGGACCAAGCAAAGAACATGTTTTAAATCATAATGATAAAATTTTAATCAAGACCCAAGAGGACTTTATTAGTAAGTAGTATATATGTTTTTGTTTATATATTTGGTTAATATTTTATTTATTCAATTATATTTATACAGAAGTAGAGTTTTTTGAAGATGTCAAAACTGATTTTGAAAATCTTTTCAGAGAAGAAAAGAATTGTTTACCTACTCAATCAGGAGAAAGATATCATGTTGTATATAATAAAGATGATAGTAATGGCCATAATGAAATTAGTAAATCATGCATTGTTAAAAAAATTAGACCAAATAATTGTAATGATGATGATAACATTTATGCTGCTAAAATTATCAATGTCAGTGATAGAAAATTTGACAAAAACAGAATAGACATGAAATTGATATTTTTAAAAATGTTGGACCATGAGAATATTATAAAGGTAGTTGATGATTATTTTGATGAGGAGAATTAGTAATTATTCTACATATCTTTGTGGGGGAAGTCTTGAGGTAGGGTTTCTATTCAAATAAGGTTTATTTGAATTATTCACTTTATTCATTATGAATTTGAGTATTCGAATTACATTGAAAGTTTATTCAAATAAATTTTAATTTGAATAAAACGAATTATTCAAATAAGAAAATTGATTCAAATAAGGAAATTAATTCAAATAAAAAAATTAATTCAAATAAAAAAATAAGAAAATTAATTCAAATAAAAAAATTAATTCAAATAAGGAAATTAATATTAATATTAATATTAATTTGAATAAAGCAAATAATTCAAAAAAATTAATTCGGATAAAACAAATAATTAAGGTCCAGTTTAAATTCAAGCTCACTGGAAAGATTGCTATTTATTAAAAGAAACATGAATCTTGTTTCAGTCTTTCCTTATTAGTTTCATTTTTAATTTCAATTTTTATAATAATAAAATCAATATTAAACCTTGTTGTATATATAGTTTGAATATTTAAGTAATTGAACAACCCATGATTCCAAATAATCTAATAAATGAATGAACAAACTCAAGATTCTGATAATGAATAAAACAAATAAAACAAATAATTTGAATAAAGCAAATTAAATTTTTAATTCAAATAAACTTTTAAATTTGAATAAACCTTTTAATTCAAATAAGAATTTGTATTATGAATAGAAACCCTATCTTGAGGACTATATTAAAACATTAAATGGTTTTATAAATTCCAACACTGGAAAATTTTGGGCTTTCCAAATTTGTTTAGCTATAAAGACAAGAACATTTTTATTATAGTTTTATTAATAATGTATTCATATATTATATTCAATCATTTTAATAGTTGTATATCTTTTATACTACATATAGTAACATTTTAATTTTTTTATTCCCTCCAAAATCTATCACTTTTTAAAGTGTTTTTTTTTATTACATTCATGAGAATCACATAATGCATTGAGACATCAAACCTGACAACATCATGTTTACAGATTCTAATTTTAATTAAGTTAAGTTGATTGATTTTGGCGAGTCTAAAGTTGCTTGCCAAAACCTCTTAATGATTGCCGAAGCTCTGCCAAAACTCTAATAAACAATTAGTGTGTAACCTGCCAAAACTCTGCTAATTGTCAAAATCCCTAAATGTGAAAAACTCTGCCAAAACTCTAACAAACAATTAGTGTGTTACCTGCTGAAACTCTGCTGATTGATTTCCAGAGGAGTTTTGGCAAGCAACCATGGGTGAGTCAAAAAAAAATAGAAGGATCTATTGACAGCATGGGCAATTATATTGAACAGACCAGCACAGATTTAGTTGAAACACCCTTATATGTTGCACCTGAGCTTGCCAAGGCATTCAAAGATAGAGTCTTGACATTTACAACAGATAGTGATAGTGATGGTGATACTGCTCAATGTGAATATGACAAATCCATTGATATCTGGTCATTTGGAATAATAAATTACTATATGTTGTCACAAAAATATGCTTGGAATGTTAATAATCATGTTAAGGTTAGGGAGAGGAAGGAATACCAAATGATTATGTTGAGCTTTAATGAAAGGTGACCTAGATTTTTTTACATTTAAATCAATTAGAAGTGATATTGATGAAATTGAAACTGTTATAGATTTTATCCTTAAATTGTGTCAGGTAGATAGAGATCAAAGTAGTGATGTTCGGCTAATAATCTGCATGCATAATTTCTAAATTTGGTAATAGATTTCTGCGTTACTTTCTTGTTATAGAAATAAAATTACCAATTTAGGTAGTAAACGGCTTAGCCGGCTAAGAATTTTTAAACGGCTAACACCACTAGATCAAAGAATGACATCTGATCAAGCCTTGCAGCATAAATATTTAATCAATTTATATGGATGGAGGAATAATAATAATAATTTTTACACACCTGGATGTTTTGTGCTGTGTCTGGTGAACTTGGTGATCAAATACATGCTCTAGTCAAACTGAATACATTGTATTGAATGTAATTCTTTTCACATGAAGTCTGTATATATAATAATAAAAAATTTAGGCCTATTTCACCATATAAGATTTAATTGGTTTGGTTAATTGACATTATTAATATATCATTTAAAGACAATGACAATATTTTTGGATGTGAATTAAATCAAATATTAATAGTTACCTATCATTTTTTTTTTATTACTATTAATATTATAATAGTAGCAATTCTAGATTGTGATTATAAATTATTTACTTCCTCCTTCACTTCCTCCTTACTTATCATCAAATTTTTTTCCTATTGATGATAATTTTAAAACTCAAGTATTGACATGCTAGGCCTTTATGTTTGTCTTCAAATGAATTGAGATAAATAATTGATGTATGCCTATAACTATTTTTGAGCTTAGAAAGGTATTGCTTTCCTGTTATCATAAGAAGTGATCTTTTTTTGTAAATATTCACCAACAGCATGAAATTTGTAAAATATTTAACTTTTGAAGCCCAAACTAATTTCAATATCATTTGTAAGGAAATTAATGTGATTATGTGAGTATACTGATCAGTCAAAACTGTATTTGCAGCATGACCAGAGATTATTACAGAAAGTTTTTTGGTTCTGCTTGTTCAAAACTCGAGACAGTCCAGTACTTGAAAAATCTCCAGTGTGCTTATATTTAGAAAAATTTTTCAAAGAATGCATATATTTCTTGTCATCTGATGTAATAATCACTTTTTTTAAAAAAAATCTTTGTTATATTACCTAGTATAAAATTTATTTCATCATCTAAACTACATGCAGCCCAAAGTACTTTGACACTGGTCTACGTGAAATTTTTTCAGAATCGTTGATCCGAGAAAACAAATTATTGAACTTGGGAAAAAACTTTGCCTGAAATTTTCTTCACATATTATAATACCACATCAAATAAGGATAATGTATATGCATACATGGGAAGACAAGACCTGGATGATTTTTAGCATGCTCAAGAACCATATCCACATATAGATTTTTGATCGAAAAAAGGGTTTCCGCTTTAATGTTTGCATAATAATGAGCTTCTGTAAATAAAGAACCGCCTGTTTTTATTTATTTCGCAAGCCATAAATGTCAAATCGCAATATTAAGATCAATTTTCAAATTTTGCTGCACGTTCGTTCACATTCACAGCCATAAAATCATTACATTCGCTTCTTGATTTTGTTATGAGACCAACATATCATCAGGAGTTGGAATGATTCATTAACGGATTGGTCAAATATATTGTGGAGAAGAGTAATTGGTGATCAGGCGGGCGATGGATGATATTGTATTAAGTTACCGTATTTTTTTTTTTTGAAATTTATTAAAATTATCATAGCTCGAATAGCTCGGATGGTGTGGCTCTTTCGGAAATGTGTCTTTTTTCTTGTCATAAAATTCTCCTTCCAACGCCTTCGTTCATGGATTTAGTGGTAAATATTATCAGACTCGCAGTCAAAATCACGCGTCCAATATCAACATTTTTTATTGTCAAGAAAATAATTTTTATTATTATGTGCTGCGAGCGTGCAATCCGAGTTTCTTAATTAGCTACCTTGTCTAGCTATGTTACCTGTTAGTGGTTTAACCACTAACCACATTTCTATTGCAGACGAATTCTGGTCAAGCATGATTATTTTTATAGTAATTAGTTTCAACGTGCAAAAAAAACAAATCAAGGTTTTTGGAAAATTATTCTGTCGCAACTGCTTAAAAATATGCAGAAGGTTAGAAATTATTATTATGGTGGATCACAAAATCGACTAGATCCTATTAAGAAAATTTGTGTAAACTATATAATATTTTCTTTATTTATTATAACGAAAATATAAATAATAATGAAATAACATAAAAATATATAAAGGATTTTTAAATAAAGTGTGTCAAATTTTTTTTTTTTGTACATAAAAAATTTTCCACCAAATACCAAATTGGAACCGCAAAAAAAAATTTTTATTCAAATAGTAAATTAAGGGCTATTTCTAAATTTCCATCTGCTGCATTTAATAATTCGATAGCCTTATCTCTTGTGATTGTACTCATAGACATTATCTTTTTAATATGTTCCTCAGGATACGTTTGGCTCTGTGATGATGCTGATGATGCTAGGCAAAATTAATAGTTAAATAGTTAAATCAAATGCAATAGTGTATAAATAAATAAAAAATAATTTATATATTTTTCAGTTTGCTTCGTTTTTGATTTTTTACTTACCTGGAATAGATGCGTTAGTATTAGATAGTTGACTAGGTGGCGGTATAAAATTTGGTGTGGAAATCGACGACGATGATGTCGTTGTCGTCGATGACGATGTCGTTGCTATCGATGACGATGAATTTAATAAAGGTTGTCCACGTTGAGAACTGTTAATGCCAAGAGGATTTATCTGTGCACGTTCTGGTAACTCATGCTCCGGTAAAAATGAAATCGCTTCTCCGTTGATAATAAGAGCATTTTGTTTTAAGTCAATAATTGCCTTAAAAAACCATAATATATAATCAAATTATTAATTAAATGTATATTTTTATGCAATTCAAAGAATATTTAAATGTTGTCGGACCTGATGCCTTTTCAACATATCTAACCCAAATAGTAAGTCTACATCATGTTCCTAAATTTTAAATAAATCAAATAATAATAATAAATAATTATCCATCCATCCCAATTCAGATTTAAAACAACATTGATATATAAAAACCTCCATGATTGTGAATGAACATGGTAGAAACAAGCTTTTTCCAATACGTATTGGGCAAGTATGAACGCGCCCTAAAATTTTTGCTGTGCCAACACCTTTAGCAACTCCTGAAAATCGCCTATCGAGGAGTCTCATGATTCTAATGTCACAGAGAAAATGAGGAAATATTTTAATTTTGGATTAAAATAAAAATAAAAATCATCAAATACTTATGAGTGCATATAGCTACATATATATATAAATGCAAATTTAATTCTTACCCGCATTTTTCAGCACAATTATGACTCACTTGATTCACAAATATCAATTAATTTCCATAAAATTAAATAACATGTCAAAATTTGTAGTTTCTTATTCATTACACTTACTTATAGTTCCTTGAGCTCCAGAATCAACAAAAGCTTTAACAGGATGTTCATTTACCTCAACGTCGATATACAGCATAGTTACCTAAATTTTTTATTTTTAATAAATGTATGTATGTGTATATATATATATATCAATACATATAGTATATACAATATGGTGACTTTGATTTTATTACTATTGTAAGACTTACTTGACCAAGGAATTCTGGATTATGTTCTAAGGCTGTCTCAAAATTAACTTTAACATTTTCCATTCTTATAGCCTCTTCGATCCTTCGTTGTGCTTCAACTTCAAGAGGATTCGCATTAAGCATATCCTAATTGATCGTTTTTTTATCAGTAGTGACCTTTATCTTATATCTAATATAATATCAATGAACTAACATACTATCTGTTGCATCCTCTGCCTTTCACCTTCACGTCTTCGTTGTTCCATCTGTTGAAAGAGCGTCGCAAAACGTTCGCTATCGTTTAAAGCAGCGTCGGCTAATTCTGGTTGAGTCTAACAATATCCAATTAAATAATCAATATAGCAGCAATAGTTGAAAAAAAAGAAATGTTTTTAGCGCCTCTAATTGATAATAACATTACTTCACGCAATTGTTGTATCATTTGAGGCTGATTTAGTATCATTTGACGAAATAATTCTGCTTCTAGTGGAATACTAGAATAACAGTATGATAAATTTTGCCGTCAAGTAAATTAACATTTTTTATTTTTTAACCCAATAATGATTTATATCAAACATTATTACGTGCTAGCAGTTGTCTGAGTTCCGGTATTTCGTTTTTTAAGCAATAACATATCGTCTTGGTTAACTTTATATTGTTCAAGAGTTTTTTTAGGATCTGTTAATTCTACTCCATGATAAGAGAGAATCTGATTATTTATTAGTGTTCCTGTCTGTAATTGAAAAAATCAAACAATTCAATGTTTAATCACACAACATTCAAGAATGTGACAATAATAAAGAATAAAATAAAATAAAATAAAATAAAATAAAACTTTATTGAAACCTCAGCTTCAATTAAGGCCTTGATGTTTTCTAATTCCATTTGTGAATCAACTTCCAAAAGATGGATCTCACCAATTTCGGTTGTAATTGTAATTCTCATTTCTTAAAAAAAAAGAAGTTAAAAATTTTTATAGTTTTTCGAAAAGTTAATTATATTAATTGAAAGCCAAACACATACTTTAAAAACTCGATTTTTATAGCTTGCAGTTTTTTTCTTGATCAAAAAAAAAGGAAGATTTTAATGTTAAATGAAAGGAAAATGTTACACGATGCATTCAAAAAGAATTTTTTTGGAACCACACTAGAAAGTTACTTGAAATGGATACATTCTTTACTGTTACTGTAACTATTGAATATAATAATAAAATAATGATTCCAAATTTGGCAACGATGTTAGATCACAATAACCGGTATTTTGTATTAAATGAAACATTAAACATAGTAAAAAATTGGATTGATTGTAAGCTCTTAAATATTTCATGATGAATAACTAATATAGATGATAATAACGTGGTATATAGTTGTGAGAAAAAATAAAAATAAATTGATATACGTGGAAAAAAAGAAATAGGTAGATTTCTTTACGGATGCAGAAAAACTACGTGTTATAAAATGGATTTCATTTTATGAGTTTAATATTATAGAGTATTCAGCAAATGGTGGTTTGGAGAATTTCATAAAGTAACACTGATTAATTGTTTTTACAATTCATTGCAAAAATTTAAGGGATAGTTGTATAAAATTCCAGAGATAAAATTTTAGAGGTAAAATTTATAAAATAGAAACTTATAAATAAATTTTATTAAATACATATCCATAGCAATCCTACTTTCTTTAGTTAAAAGCAAATGGCGAAGTTGCATCTTATGTTAGTTATGGGTTAAATGAAAATGATTTATTTTACTATACCATTATATATCAAGGTACTTGACATATGTATATACAATTATATTGTTCATGTTATTAGATTAAAGGCAAATCGTAAAACTAAATATTTTTCATAATATCATTTGATAGGACTATGTCAACAATTGAAAGCGAAAGTTTTGGAATAATATCTTACTTTGCACCTGAATTTATAACCTAAATCATATACAAAAGAGTCTAATAAATATGGCTTTATAATGACAATATGGGAACATACATCAGGCAAAGGCCATTCTATAATAGGTCACATAATCGTTGTCTTATTCTGGACATTCTGAAGGGGAGAAGACCTGAAATAATTGGAGGCACTCCTGAATTCTATGCTGAATTGACAATAAGAGATGTTGAACTCCAATACAAAAATAGACCAAAGATGAAGAAACCAAAGAACAATTAGGTGAATATAATTTTAATCTTTTAAAAAATATGAGAAATTGAAAAGAGATTATTAAATCAAAAAAATATTTATAGATGAAGGGAATATAAACTAATTCAATATAGCAGGCCAATCCATATTCATTTATTAAATCATTAAATAAAAACTTCAATTATTAATTTATCAATTTCAAATTATTGGATAAAATGTGATGACGTTAGTAATAATGGTGAAAAGGAGGTGTAGAAAAAAAATAATTCAAATTAATTACGTTTTTATTTGTTTTTGTTAATCTGCCACTCTTAATTAAAATAATTAATTTGACATATTTCAATAAATGATCATACAAAAAATAGCATGTCAAAGGTAAGAATTTTTCTACTTGGTGTCAAAACTATGAAGCTCTGACACCACTCTTTTCATTTTTCAGAATGTATAGCATCCTGAGAATTGGATGAAAATGTTTTGTTATGATCGAGTGTTCACATTTGATAATTTCTTCACGCGTGAGCTTTTAAATTTATCAAAGGAAAGTTCCTGAATAATTCCAAGGCTTGCTTTCCTCCTTTCTGATTTTGAATTATTGATACGATGTATTATATTTTTTGAAATTAAGCCTCTTGTAAAAATTTTTACAAAGAGTGTGCAAGATCTAAGGATTGTTGAAATAAGGATCTATTTCATACATTATTGTTTGTACTGTATATACATGTAATTAAACATGTCATTGTTATTATCATTATTATTGTCGTTATAATAAATTTTCTCTCCTTCCCAATTGTATAGTTCTGATGATATTGATCACGGGTGTCAAAATTTCCTACTACAAACATGCAATTAAGCACCATGGAATTTTTTTCTATAGGTGAAAGAGTCCTGACAAGTTGGAAGGTTTTTGACAAGTGAAAAGCTTCAATAGCTTCCCATTTAAAAAATAATAAATACAATTGACCAAATAAAAAATTATCAAAGAAACAGAAAGCTCAGGAAAATAATTAATTTATATGGAACTCATCAAAGTGGAACGTGGAAATAACTTTAGTGTTTAGACATTCAAAGTTACATATAGAATTAGGAACAGTTTTCCCATCTTCAATAGTCATGTTGCCATTATTTACCCTCGACATTTTCTTGTAATTATTATATTTAATATTACGATATTAATAATGATTACCTATATAGAAGACACGACAAACCTTGCTCCACGTTTTGATTACAATTACATTTATTATTACAAGATATTTATAAAAAAAAAAAAAAAGTACTTTATGTTGTTAATAAATAACTCTTCTCCTTGAGTACTATACTAAATAATAATACTTCTGGTATTTATATCAATTAATGAATGCCTGGCTCCCTCGTTCAAAAAAAAAATATTAATTCACGTCCAAAAAAAAAAAAAATACAGAAGTTGGATTCTAAACTGAAATTTTTATCTCCATTATTATTGAAGCTATCGATTTTTTTACAATATTTGGCTTCAAAGTTTGTGCGTTTATTGCTGCCATTATTACCAACAACCTCTCATTGAGATTGATGTTGCTGGAATTATTAAAGAATTGGATTATGCTCATTCCAACATTTGAATACATTAAGGAACTGGTGCTCTATCAATTTTTTATTAATGCTTGAGTCATTGCGTTTACGTATTCTAAGCATTGTAATGAGCTAGATTCATAATATTTCGTGTATCTTGAACTTTCGGTGAGGTTTCGTTCAAATAAATACTTCTCCTTTTTTTTTACTTCTTCCGCGTAAATTATTATTTTTAGTGCGAGTTTGAGAACTAAACAGTATTTAATTGATGATGATGTTTCTGGGCTTACAAATATAATAACCATGACTATCGTAATGTATTAACTCAATATCTGATTACATAATGATAATTTCAATTATTAATTTTATCAATCTCTACGCGCCTTAATATTATCAAGATTTTTTATTGTAAAAAAAAGCTCAACAGCGATAAATATATACACCCGAACGGCTTCTCGAGTAAACATTATTAGAGAATAATTACTTCGGGGGCTATTCTATTCTATATATTAAATCACTCGATTGTAAGGTATTGGTCGCTTATTATTATTAAGATGAATTTTCTCAAATCTCGCTGTCCTCACAAGTTAATCCTCATGTATACACAAAAATATCAAAGACAAATTTTAGCACCTGGAGAAATCCATTAAACTATCCATTATGGTTCATTCAACAAATATGAGAATTAATTTATTAAATACAAAAGATAGTAATATATGAGTCAGATGGGGATGCTGTGATTATTCAACACCAAGCGAAGTTATAAATGAAAATTATAAAAACCTTTTTGATAATACAACATGTTATTCTGGACCATGTATTTTGGGTTTGGTGATAAAATATTTGTTGAACAATCATAGAGTAGGCGTTTTATTTTTTCCATTTGAAATTTTATTCCAATTTTTGTAGCAAGAAGAAATTGGATTTTTTTCCCAATATCCAAAGTAATCAAAAAAATTTTTTTTTTTAATATATATCAATATGCGCATTTTTCTGGAAACTGTGTGTTTTATCATGACTGGTATTTATGTTAGACTAGTATTACACATTAAAATTTTTCCATTGAAAAAAATAACAAATTATAAGAATTAATAGAAAATAGTATCGGTTTTATTTTTTTATAGGAACTTATGATCTTTAAATTAGGATAATAGATAAAAGTAATAATGATATATGTATGAGTCAGTTTTAATCTGAAAAAAATAGTAGTTTAAAAAACCGTTTCATCTAGTTTGGGAGATATCCCATCTGCATCATCTAATTCTGGTTCAAAAGATGTCACTATCACAAGTTCAACGGATGTCATTTACTTTATAATAATAATAATAAGTACACTAATACGATAAAAATGAATGGGTGAGAAAAAAAATTTTTTTTTTAAATGATTCCAAATTCGATTTTCTAGCGCGATAAAAATAATAAAGTTTTTCCCGTTCGTACCTGGACAAAAGTATATTGGCCCCAAATGTGTTAATTAAAAAATGCACATATTGATTATACCAGTTTGTTTTTGTAGCTCATGTACCCAACAATTACGACAGTGTGTATTAATTAATTTTAGAAAACTAATATGACCAACCATTATTTTCAATGCATGCTTGAAGTTTGTGAAGGAGAGATTTTCTAAGCACACAACATGAAGATTATGTGTAAATTATTAATTGGGTGATTATAACAGGTTTTTAAGCATAAAAAACGCGTATTTATTGTTTTGAATGTTATTATATACATGCATGCATTAGATTCTCGCGTTTTATAATAATAATAATAATAATGACTAATTTATGCATTAGTTTAATTAATGCTTATTTAGAATAAAAGAACCGATTTTTGGGAATTGTAAAAATTGATCCGTCTCTCTAATCATTGTAAATTACTATGATTATTCTTATTGTTATTATTGTCATTGCCGTCGATTATTCTTGGAATTATTGTCTATTCAATATTCAATTAAATGAATAGAATATCAGCGATAACTGGACGATGGTCACTAATATACAATCCATCATCATATTGATTCTCCATCACACCATGATTTATAATTTTTATATTATCACCGGTTAAAGATTGTTGATGAACCAGAATAAAATCAATCCTAACATGTTCAACATCGGCATTGAACCCGGTAAAAGTATTGGAATGACCGTATGACTCTTTTCCTTCTCCAGAAATTTTATATCTAGTATCAACAAACGCTTCCATTTTTAAATCGTTTTTTGTTTTATCCCCTGTAATTATTTTATAAGGTTCATCCGACTCATTACAATTGAGATCACCAGTGAAGAAAACAATTGATGTTTTTGTCGTTGTTGTTGATTTTAGCAAATTGTTTGTATAGTTAACTATAAATTTTGCACTTTCTGAGCGTGCTTGAATGCCAAGGTGATCAAAATGTGTGTTTATATGATAAAATGTTGAATTAGTTTGTAAATTTTGAAATCTATAAATAATAATTAATAATAACAATAATTGTTAGAAATGCAAGAAGAATCTGAAATGGGATTTTATTTATTTTACAAGACCTTGCTTGGGTAGCAACACCTAGAAAAAAAAAATAATCATTCGAGTTAATATTAAGTGTATAATAAATAACATTACAATTGAAAAAAGTTTTTTCTCTTGAGATTAACTTACGAGTTAATGCTGCATCCCATCCCATGGAATTCGGAACATTAGGTGTCTAAATAACAATAATATTACTATTATTAAATTCATGTTAAAATTAAAATTCCTTTTTTTTTTTTTTTTATTATTAAAAGAAATATTTTACCTCAGAAAGCCAAAAATGTTCAAAATCCAATAATTTTAATCGATTTCTAAAATAAACAAATTTCAATTGATTATATTTATTCAATTCAGCCTAATTATAATAACAATTCCCAAATTCAACAAGTACCACACATACTTGTTATAAAAAATAGGGGTAAACTCACCCCCTTCATTTCCATCTGGTTTGCCATCATGTCTACCAACGCCAACCCAGCCCCAATCATCATCATTATTTTTAGCCAACAACGATTCCAAATCTTTAATTTGCGAATAGATTGCTTCCTGGATGCCGACGATATCAATCTTATGAAACAGTATAGTGTCAGCAACCTTATATTTTCTAATATTCCACGGTTGTTCTTTTGCTTGACGTTTTTCTAGCTTTTGATTGATTATGAAACCTTCATTCGTGGCTCGTGGGGATGGATCGATACCTTTAGAATCATATCGGATATTAAAGCTTGCTATTCGAAGCTTTTGATTCATTGGTGGGATTTGATTGTGTGAATAAGGCGATAACAATTGATTATCGTCCTGTATATGGAACTAGCGATAGAAATCGCATATGGAAAAGATGACGCCCACAACGTAAAAATAACGTCAAAATAATGTATATATATTAAAAAAAAAGAGGCAAAAAAACAATAAACAAATAAGCAATAAACAAAAAATCAAAAATCAAGCAATCAATCAAAATTGTTGACAATGAAGAAAAAGACAATATGTATATGCAGAGATGTAATTAAAAAAAAACTTGTATGAGAAACAGGAAATTACCTGATATTAAAAAATTCAAATTTTAATTTTAATATTTTTTTTTTTTAAAGAATCCAATTTGTAGAAAAAATAAAAAAAATTCGGAAAATTTATATCGAATGGTTTTTTATACTAGAAAAAAAAAAAAAACAATGAACGTATGGCAAAAAAATAATTTTATCTGAATCTGATAGATTTTTATTTTTATCGGTGAATAACGACGGGACAATGAGATATCATTAATGGTTAGCGTTGATGGTATTTGATGGTATTATATAATTCAAATTCAATTATATATATATATATAAATAATACAAGAAATCCTACTAGTACTAATGTTTGTTTTATTGGCATATTGGCATACCAAGAATAATTGGTTAATAATTAAATATTATTATTAAATAAACAAAAAAAAAATAAATAAAATGTAATACAATTTATGAATTGTTTGTATCATGATTCTAACTTTAGACGATTAAGTCATACAAATTAACACGAGGAAATGCATTCGAAATTCCTTTTACTATCAATAAAGTTTCTTTCTTTTTTCAACATCATCACTTTCCTTTTCTCTTTTTCAGCCTCTCCCTCTCTCTATACTATTCATTCTTTTTATTATACTCTATAATAAATTATTATTTATATAAATAGCACATTAATTACTATCCTTCCTACTTCTTTTCCTCTTCCTCTCCTCTCTTCCTCTCTTCCTTCTCTCTTCTTACTCTTCCTTTATATCTATCTCTCTATCATTGATTATTTTATTTGTTATTATTATTTTACAATACATATAAGCAACTAACTAAATAGAGTAAATTAATTAAATTAATTTGAATTTACCATAAATAAACATCTTGAATAAATAGAAATAAAATGGTCGTTAGAACAACTTCTTCACAAAGTGGTGATTCATACATGGAAGATGGTTATATTCATAATATGACCTTCAAACAAGCAAAAAATCTATTAGAAAGTCCTCGTTCTCGTCAAGTTATTACTTTGGCTAGTTGTGGTAAAAAAGTTGGTGTTTGTGAAGTTGGTGATCCCAATGGTTTTCCTGTCCTTTGGTTCACAGGTATGAAAAACAATTATTTTTAATTACTATTTACTTTTTTTCTCTCCTAAATGAAAACACTCTCTCATGTCCATATTATTTTTTAATCAATAGGCAATATGGGACCTGCACTTTCTATAGTGTTGTATCATTACATTGCTAAAAAACATCATATTAGATTAGTTTGTGTCGATAGACCAGGTTATAATGATAGCGATGATATATATTCAACACCCGGTGTGCCAAACCTGTTTGAATTTGCAGAGATGATTAACGAATTAACTTTAATACTAAGAATGTGGCAATTTGGTTTGGCGACATTTTCTTTGGGTGCTGTTTATGGACTAGCTTACTCATTATTATTTCCTGAAAGAATCTCCGGCCCAATATTTATGGTTAGTCCTTGGGTGTCAACAAGTGTCCCTGGAACTTCTACAATGTATAAAGGAATAGCTAAATTTGCTCCAAATTTTTTAATACGTACAGGATTGAGTAATTTGCCTAATTTTTTGAATTTATGGGGAACTTTAGGAGGCTCTAATGCGTCACCTTCTACTTCTCAATCATCATCTACATCATTTTATAGTTCATCGCCTTCATCACGGTCATCGTCAACTTCTGTACTAGGGGTGACAAATGACGATGACAACCAAAATCATGACTTAGATCCAGAAAATATTGAAAACATCGATAATATTGACGATTTGTTATTTTCAATTTCACCCGGTAGAAGTTTTATACATAATCAAATATATCAGAATGGTCTATGGAATCTACAGAATAGAACTGGTGCACATATAGATGCTTTGGTTGCGCTGGAGAAAGTTGATTGGGGATTCAAATATGAAGAGACCACGTACCCGATTCAAGCTTACGTTGGCGATGTTGATGATAATGTGCCGATAAATGCTTGGATGTACATGAGCAATCGGATGAATAATATTAATATGGAAGTTATAGAAGGCGGAGGTCATTATTTATTGTATAGAATGGATTTTATGGATAATTTATTCAAGACTATTCAACGTACCTCCAATAAAATATAATAATTAGCAATATTAGCAAAAATGATATGAAGGAAAAGAATATTTCATGAAAAATTAAAGAAATAGGGAAAGGAAGAAAGAGGAAACGAGATTCATGCAGACAAACTATGTTAAATCATCATCTTTATTAATTATAAAAATATTGAATTTATCACAACATAATTTATACACACACATAATATATAAATAACGTAATGTTTTTTTGCACGTTCATCATATGGACAATTTTTTTGGATGGATTATTCATAATAATAATGATACATGTATGTTTTATTATTATTATTCTTATTATTATTCTTCACGAATAAACAAACAATAAACGAAACAATGGTTAATTTTATTATTAGATTTTATAAATCAATATGTATATATTTTTTATTTTTTTTTTAATAATAATTTTTTTTTTATATTAATTAATAAATAGAAAAAAAATTAATTATTAATTTTTAACTATTAATGAATAAATGAAGCTAGAATTGTTTTTGTTTTTAATTAAAAAATAATTTTATATTTTACACCAAGAATGATAGTAATAATAATAAATGTACAAGTAAAACGTTTAAATATTATTTAATATTATTATATTATTATTGCAATAATACATTTAAATAAATTCTATATTTATATAATACTTTCTATTTATTCTATTCTTTATTGATTTTATTAATAATTTCTACATGGTTTGCTGGAAAAAATCCTTGCTCGCCATTTCTTAATCGGCCTTTCCACCATTGAGAAGGTTGTCCCCACGTATCATCCACCTTGCTCATAATAGCTATTATATCACCACGTTGAAACGTTAATTCGATTGGTGTCTCACCCCTGAAATCATAAAGTGCTTGACACATTTCAAGATTTGCTAATAAATTATTATCACCATTACCATTACCATTATTAATATTTGAGATTTGTCCATTTTTTTGTTGTTGTATTATTATTTTTTCAGAAGAAAATGAATTATCATTTGAAAAATTAAATTGATTTTGTTGTTGTTGTTGTTGCCGACGTCTGTCAGTAGCAGCAGAAAAAGCGCGTATAAATTTATGCATAAGATATGGTAGCCCAAATACAGCAATTATAAAAAATATTAAAGGTCGTCTAGAATATCTTCTTTTACTATTACTATCAATACTACTATTACCACCACCACCACCATCACTACTCTGAAACTGTTGAAAATCTGTTAAACTCAACTCATTACCACCATCACCACCACCGCCATTAACTATTGGCAATTGTCTATTTGTCAATTTATAAAATAAATATTTCAACCATCTAATCAATTCAAAAACACTTAAAACTTGTCCTAAATAATTTCTCAAATTACCAAATTGTTCCACCACGCCAACCATCGCCATAAACGATGAATGTGTAGCAAAGTAGGTCGATTCTAACATTTGTGCCAAACCGCCAAAAACATTCACCATCGATTCGATCATTTGAAACCCTGCTGCTGTGTTGGCTTCGATTCTTTGCGTTAACGACATCGTCGTCATCATATCATCTGGTCTGCCAAATTGCCCGCCTGGCGGTGGTGGTCCCATCATTCCCATTCCACCAAAACGATTATATGGTGAGCCATATGAACCACCACTACCATACCCAACACCAAATCCATTGTAAGGTGAGGAGGAGTACGTTGATCCATATCTAGAATGTGGTGACAACGACCCATAACCACCATATGAATTGCCATATGTGGTATTATAAGAACTATTATAATTTGAATGTGGTGAATACCCTGTACCATAAGATCCATAATCTATATATAATATGTATGTACAGATATATATGCATATAAATTAATATTTATACAAAAACATTGTTAATTAATTCATATTTAATGATTTGAAAGCTTACTTCTATTTGCTATGCTAGTGTTCATTGATGTAGTAGTAGGTCGAGGTGGAACAGCCGGTAATGAACTATTGCTGTTGATGCTACTATCGTTTATTACGGGACATTTTTGTGAATTTTGAAAATTTGACATAGGTGTTGCTGCTACTGGTGTTGTTGTTGATCTATTTAATGTTGCTGTTGCTTGTATGTTACTATTATTGTTATTATTATTATTGGCTCTTTCCCATGGTTTTGGAGGAGAAGGGGTATTTTTTTGTAGAGTTGCCATTTTTTGTGTATTGTTTTTTTGAAGAAGAATTATTAATATTAACTGTGATTATATCAAATTTATATCAAAAATTTTTGAATAAATAATTAAAAATAGCGGGTATTGTGTACAAGATAAAAAGGAAAGATATTCCGAATTGTATCAAAGTAGTAGTAGTAAATTATCACGAGGCTAATAAATATTCACTAGTCTAGTTTCTATACTGGGCTTTACATTTTTTTTAATAATGAAAATGTAGATAATAACGAGAGAAGTGTTGTAGATCTGGGCAACTTCCCCATAAACCTCTAAATATTATTAATTTTTTTTTATTTGGAAATCTTGTTATATAAAAAAAAAATACACCTTCTTAAAAGTCTTGATTTAGATTTAGATTTAGATTTAGATATCTATCTAGACAAAAATAGTTAATATGAAATTCATTTACATTAGGTTTACCATGGGACCCAAGGAAATTGGTATAAGATATGATTGCTCATTAAGTAATTAGTATATCAACTTTCATTTACAATAAATAGAAATTGAACAGACTTGTGTCATTGGTTCTCAATGCATCTTTAAAAGAAAGAATATATATTACAGATCTAATCAGGTATACTTACAAATGATAAATTTATTTTTGTTATTAACTAAATTGTTGCTCCTGGCCCAGGATTCATTTTTTCATTTTTTTTGCTTCAAATAATCCTTGGAAGGACATCATGTGTAGAAAAAGTGTGAACTCAGTAAATTGAATCATAACTAATATTAACATGTATAAATAATGTTGTAATTTTCTCAACTTCATGCATCATCTTCATCATCTTCATCATCATCATAATAATAATTTAATAAATAACACTGTCCTTAACCTTGTCCTTGTCCTTCGAATTATATTTTTGTAATGATAATAAATCTATCTTTAACAATGAATTCATACAAATCCCAAGCATAATAAATTTTCTCTTATTTTGTATTTGTTTATTTTTTTTTTATTATTTTTTATTTCTTTTCTTTTCTTTTAGTGAGGTTATATTTAATGAATTTTATTTAGTAGTTTTTAGATATGTGCCTGACTTGGTAGTAGCATCAGGAAAATGGGTACAAATATTATGCGTATATAATACATAATTGCAGGGATTAAGCATATAATATGCGTACAAATCATGTATTTTTTTATGTATGCAAATTGTACATATATTATAT
>CAJVPN010000396.1:0-29160 GCA_910592215.1 Entrophospora candida
TAAACCATTGTTGTCACTATATTTACGTTTTATATGGACATATTTACGCGCATTAGCATATTGTATTTATTGATAGTGTTGTAAAACTGCGTGACTATAATTTAAGCTATTTTTTAATTCAATAAAAAATTTCTATAAATAGTAACTAATTATTTGCTTTTTTAATAATCGTGTCGATCCTGACATTTTTTGGTTGAATTTAATTCAATATTTTTATAAATGTGGTGATTTTCCAGAAACCTTAGCAATTGAAAGCTCGTATATACTAATAAAACATACTATTTTCAAACGCTACTCCTCTTCTATTTGAAGGTTATGGATACCAAATTTGTATCAAAGATAGCATATATATATACATTATAGTTCAAAGCTATGGAAAGCCTTTTAATGGCTGTAAAAACCAAAAACTTTTCTTTATTGTAATATTTCTATCTATTGCAGCCTCCGAAAAAAAATATATGAAATAAACGTAGTCTCCATACAGCATGTTCTGCAAATGTACCTCGACTAAAACCTCAGATATTTTCATGAATAGTACGATTCGTAAGTTTTCGTTACACCAAATGCACCTAGCAGTTAAAAATTTGACGAATTTTAGATTAGAGGATGAAAATACTAAACAATAAATGAAAATATTTAAAAACAAATAAATAAAATAAACAGGATATATTTCCCTCTTTCTCGTGTTCCTTCTTTACGATGTTAATGTTTTAATTCTCAATAATGTATTAATTATATTAATTATCTTCGCAAAATACCAAGTAAAATGAAGCTCCCACATTTTTGTTTAAATTAAAAAGAAAATTTGATATAACTTCCACGGAGAATACAGTCCACCCTAACGAACACCAAATAAAATCTCTTTATAACAAACTTCACTTTGTCCCCGATTCATTTTTTTATAATTAATTTCTCTCTATATAACGAACAAAAGCAAGAAAATTACATATAGGGACGGAAGTAGAACAAATAGTATATGTAGAGTAGATGGTTGTCTTGTTATTGACTTCTATTACTACCCTCAACTCATCTAGTTGTTTTCAAAAAACTCTATTTTTAAATCAGAATGTTTTTGATGCTCCAAATTTACATACGAATAAAACCAACATCACTTACCTTGAGAAAGAATTAAAAACAAGTAGCTTTCTTTGGTGTTTAATAATATGGTTATTATTTATTTTTATTTTTTTAAAAAAAAATATATTCACATAAATAACCAGTTATTTTTATGGTCAATGAAAAAAAATAGGTGTCTGGTATATATATTAATTTATTATTCAATTAATAGAAATTGTATGATTGAAAAAAACCTTTTCCTAACTTTGTAACTTTTTTATTTATTTTTAAAAAAAAAAGAAAAAGAAGATTGAGCGAGCAATTACAAATTTACAATGTATATTAAAAAAAATTTCAAATTGGTCATCTAAAAACCTTTTAGAATATATAAATTACATTTAGTAATCCTATTTTATTTATATATTTATTATTTAAATATTCGGCGGTGGTTTTAAAATTCGTATGGCATCTTTAGAGAAAACATAACTTAATCCAGACCATATTGTAGTGACACCTACAATATATCTAATTAATCGATATAATAATAATAATAATATAATGAATACTTATAACGATGATAATTTTATAATTAAATTAAATCTATTTTCTTACTGTAATGTGACAAGAGCCTGTGAATCGACCCAGCCAAATATTGGACCTGATATAGTTGTTCCCATGAGTACTAATTGTAAAGTCGTGTTTACCTAATAATTAAAAATAAATTTTCTCTTGAGAAATTTGTTAACTATTATTATTATCATCACCATCATCATCATTATTATTAGATTGTTTTAATTATTATTATTATTACTTTGCTAATTAAAGTTGGTCTCACTTCTGCTGATGGAATTGACATATCAAAAAATCTAGTTAAAGTTTTCTTACCAAAAAAAAGATATATATAATAGGATTAGATTGAGATTAAAATATTAAGATATTAGAAATATATATGTGTATTACTGGAGGCGGTAACGAAATATATCGATAATAAAATGATGCAATAATTAATCCAACATCACGTCCAAGTATTATAATTGCAATTGGAGCTATTATTTAAAATACAATATTAAATAAAATACTAAATTAAAAAAATCAATAAATTTAAGTCATCAACAATAATAATATCATTATTTGTTATTATTACCTGGTAATAAATTTTTCATTGCCAAAGTGACCGTCAACACAGTCATTAAAGTTTTATCTGCTAATGGATCCATAACTGTTCCAACCATAGTTTTCATGTTATACTTCCTAGCAATAAATCCATCCAACTATTATCATCATCATCATATAAAAAATAAAAATCTAATTAAATAATATGTGTTTGAATCAATTAATCAGTCAATCAATCAGTCAACTATATACCAGGTCACTAATACCAGCATAGAAAAATAATCCTAACGCCAATTCATATTGTTGATTCAAAATAAAATATCCAATAATTGGTGAAGCCGCTAGTCTAGACAATGTGAATACATTAGGAACATTCCATATATTTTCTCTTTTTGGTATTTCTTTAATCTAAATAATAGATCAAAAGAAATTTCTTATCAGAATAATAATAAATCAAAAACGTTGGTTAAATTATTTATTACCTTTTGAATTATCTTGCCAGAATTTAAGTTATTGTCTAGTTTTGACTTGTTTTCGGAATATCGTTGAAGTGATGATGTTTGAAAAAATTGTTGATAGCCTGTTGGTGATTGTGAAAGTATTCTATCATCTAAGAAATTAATAAAGTAATATGGAATAGAACACGAAATGGTATAGAGCAATAATCAAATATATATTTCCTTACATTATTTTATGTGTTGCCTTGATATATGAGGCGTTGTGCTTTATTTGTTTGAAACTTCTTTCATGAAATTTGAAGAATGTAAGTATAGTGGTATTATTTTTATCATTAATTACATACAAGGGAAAATGAAAATTACCTTAAGGTTCTTGTTAGTTTCTCTGTAGAATTTATTTTTAACAAACTAAATGTACATTTTAAAAAATTATTACTATATTTTGGAAGACGAATGGCACAATTACTAAATAAAAAAATTGACATCCTAATAAAACTATCTGTTTTTGAAAATGAGAAACATGATGATGCCAATGGTGATCCCAATATTTGTTACACGATTGAATTATCACCTTTTGGATCAGAAGTTAACAACTAGTAGTTATATTCAACAACAAAAAATCTCCTAATTTAACTTTTACTTAAACAATCAATCACCAATGTTGAATTTGTTAAAATTGATATTGAAATGCACTTCAAAGACACATACCTATTCTTTCAAAAATATTAATACTATTTATTGATGATCCTTTGATGGTCCTAGTGGTCATGGACCGCAGGCCATAAATTTAAATATCGAGGTTTGGGCCTGACTGTATTTGCCTTATTCTAGTTATAAGCATATTATATTTTTAAAACTTTTAAAAAACCAGTTTGATTTGAATCAACCTGATTTGATTCGTTCAAAGCCTTAGTGAAATTCTAATGTTTCGCAATTGAAAAAATAGATAATACTTCTTTAAACTAATAATTCTTTCACTGATTTAATGAGCCATGAAATTATTAGTTATAATAAATCATGTGATGTAATTTCAACCTTTTGGTCAAAGTGAAAATGGCCAAAATCAATTCTGACCATTTTGACTTCATGTATATTCATAAACTTTCAAGGAATAACTATTAAAGCTTTCTATACCAAATCATCAGACTATCTTTTCCTATTGTAAATATATCTATAAAATAATCTAATGTTAAAAAGAACCTCAGAACCTCGAATACATTCAAATAATACATCATCAGATTTTTTTTTATGCAATTGTTTGATAAAACATAGTGTTCTACGTCGCAATCCAAAAGAGGAAACAAAATGGTCGTAAAGGCGGTTGCAATCATTTTTATATGACACAAAGATGGTGGCAACCATCATCAAAAGTTGCATCCGGTATCCTTAATAAAACAGCATTAAAATATGAGAAACCTTTGCTTTCAAAATAGCAAAATGAGCTATTAAAAGTTTTAACACCCTCCCTCATCTACTCTAATTTGTTAAATTATTTACAAGTACAGTCAACAGCGGATGAATGGGACACATAAGAAAATGTTATTCAAAATCCATTGTGGCAAGATTACTAATTATAATCTTGCCACAACGGATTTTTATGTTTTTATATGTTATATGTGAAGCAAAAATTTTAATCTGTTATGGCAAGGTCTACTGTATCATTTTTCATGTTAATTGGGTTGTTTAATAACAAGTTTGAATTTCTAATGATGAAAAACAAATTGATGTATTAATACAGGTCTGCACAGTAATAAAATTTAATATTTTTGTTTAAAATGACAGGTTGAAATAATAATATAAATATATAATATCCTAAATTAATTAATTTGATTTGATTTTACTATCTTATAGACTTCACATTCTTCTATCAGATGAGTACTTGTACTTTTATTTTTAAGATTTAAATTGTTTTTATAAAAACTAGTGACACCAAAACAATAATAACGACAATAAAGTTCATTATCAAAACTATTACATAATTGTAAATCCCTAAAATTTATAGTCTTTTCTTGAAACATTATATTATCATCAATTTTTTGTTTATTATGATATATTGCTTTACTGGGAATTCTGACTTTACTTAATATTGAATTATTTATCTGATTTTCATCAATTTTGAAAATAAAACTTTTATCTGTTTCAATCCAATACTTGTCATCAGGAGACTTTTCTTTTATGTTCCAACCAACTGGATTATAACCACCAACCAATTCTCCTGTATCTTTGATTTTCATAATTGCTATAGTTTGTTTAATATTATAACATTTATTCTCAAAGACAGATCTAGAAAATCCATCTTGAGTGAACTGATGAATTAATTCAAATTCATAAGGTATATCATTTTCATTATATAGATCATCTTTACAATCAATCCAACTTGAAATTAGAGATTTCATTTGTAAATTTAATAATTGTCCCATTCTTGCTCTTGACCTTGGACCTTTTTGGAGTATAAACCTTGGTTGGCATCTATGAGTGATATGGTATTGATAAAGTTCTTCATACATTTCTTTATTAAAAATTTTTTTATAACATTCAATTTTATCATAAAAATCATTAGAAGAAATTTCATAAAATCTTATGAGTGGAATAATATCTTCTAATATATTTTTCAGCATGATAAAATCTTCCTTTATCCACTTTGAAACATTTTTGTCTAATTTTTCATTTTGATATTTTCCCCATTGAATGACACTATCCCAAATATCAATTTCATCTAAATTTAAGTTATTTTTTTCTAATATAGTTATAAGCATAGGCTTTTCAATATCATTGAAATCGTTAGATTTAAAAAATAATTCTGGATTTTTACTACAAAAATCTTGAAGTAAATTGAACAGTTGATGATCTGATGAAATTTTATGAGCATAGATTAAATTCTGTTTAACCCATTCTTTTTTTTCATTAATCAAATAATCTTGTAAGTCATTAATTAATTCATTAAAGTTTAGTTCATCACATGCCTCAAGAAGTTCAAAAATTTCATTTCCATCCAGGTTATCAATATTAAGAGTTCCATTGTAAATATATCTATAAAATAAAATAAAATAATTTAAAATTATTATATATAATCATTCAATTTCTTTGTTAATTTTTTTAATTAAAATTAATAAAAATTAAATAATCTTACGTTAAAAGAACCTCAAATACATTTGGAAAAATATTTTCTTTTACAAATACAATAGTACCATCATCAGATTTTTTTATCCAATTGTTTGATAATGCAGCTTTAAAATATGGAGACCTTGCTTTTAAAATGGTAGAATGAGCTTTAAAAGTTTTAACATCTTCATCCACTCCAACTCTAATTTCTATATCATAAAAATCCGGCTCATCCAATAACCTTGTTAAATCATTTACGAGTTTACTGATATATTTTAATGGGTGAGCATTGTTGTTGGAATTGGTAGGATTGTCAAATAATATGTTTAAATTTTCTAATGATGAAAAACAAGTTGACATTTTTATGTATAGTTTAAAAAAGTGATTTTTTTTTACAGTTGGCACAGTAATAAATAAATTTTTAATTCATTCGTAATACGTGGGACAATGGATGACAACATGCTACAGCAAACTAGTACTATTGGATGATGTCAATTTTTTTCTGTACTATTATTATTGAAAACGCGACTTTACATATATATATATATATATATAGTTACACGGCATAATCTCAAAGCAAAAGCCCGAAAACTATATAGACAGTTATGCAGCTGGATCAATTCTTATATTAAAAAACGCAAATTGTCAAGGTTTCCTTGACCAGCTAATGATTTTTCCAGGCAGGATCCTTCCTTCCTAAGATGATCGATCGCAACAGCATAATGGATATTATTTAGGGTGATCCTATTCCTGTGGCTATTTAGCCACAGACCTTCCTAATTTGGAAGTGGAACATACGATCTTATGGAACCTGAATTAGCAGATCATATGTGCTACTTCCAAATTAGGAAGGTCATGTATACAGTCAACCCTTGTTTCAACGAATTTTTGGTAGGGATCTAAATCATACGATAAAAAATTAAATCATACAATATTTAAATTATAAAAAATTAAACATGCGATTTTTAAAAAAACATGTATTCTAATAAATCATGTAATTATTTTAACTTAAAGATGCAATAAAATGTACGTTTACTTTTGTGATTTTATCAAAGATGTATATAGGAACTTATGATTTATTTTTATTTAAGATGTTATAATAAAACTATAAAACTTATGATTATTTAAAAAAAAACATGTACAATTATGATACTGAAAGGTGTGAATGTTTAATTGAAAAGTTATCAAATCAAGAAAGAGTTGTTATTGAAAATTTAATCAATAAATTATCATTTACCTCTCCATTAGAAGCAGAAGAATATATTACAATTGATAATGAAGGAATGATAACTGACGAAGAAATTATTGCTTTTTTCAAGCCAATTGAAGAGGAAGTTGCCATTAAAAGTAATACAGCGTCTAATTTTGTTTTATTTGTATAATTTATTAATATTAAAATACAATTTGAATAAACGTTATCATTTATTATTATTATTATGAAAACTTTTTTCTAACGATCATTACCACTTTTGTTTCAGCGAATTTTTGTAACAACGAATTTAGAGTGACTGGTCCTATGTATTCGTTGAAACGAGGGTAGACTGTATAGGATTTTCCTATTATTTATTGTTTTAAAAATCAATCTTCGAGATTCGCGTAATAATCTCGTCGAATAATTTATATATATAACCAACCCATTTCTCAATTTTTCACACAAACACAAATTTTAGAAAATGGCTTTTTTAAAACAATAGAAATGTTTTTTAGTTGAATTTTAGTAAAAAAAAAATAGTACAATAATAATTATTTTAAGAGCACTACATAAAACAAAGAATGCTATCAACTGTTCTGGATTTGAACTTCATTTGTTGTTAAACCATCTGTACTGAACTCCCGGGTACACTGGAAGCAGGAATTGATAAATAATTATTGATTGATAGTTTTGGATACTGATCTAATGAGTCCAAACCTTTTGTATTTTTAAAGACAATTTCATTCATTATCATCTGAGACTACTAATAAATCTATATCAAGATTTTTTTTTCTTTTGATAAGTCTTACATGAACTTCATTATTTAAACTATCATAATCATTGTGATCATGTTATTATTTTTATCGGTAGCAAGTTGGAAATGAAAGAATATCTTATTTCATTCAGAATCATAAGTTTCAACCGTTTCATCCTTGGATCAAAGAATAAAGCCAATTATGTTTTTGTTTGTCCGTTAATAAAGGCTTCGCTACAGCAACTCTGGAAAAGATTCCAGACAAATTTTTCTCTAAAACCACTTATTTCCGCAAAACTTCAATTGTTTCCTTTTAAAATATTGTTCATTAATATTGAGTGCCTTTGGACGACCACTTCTCGATGCATTTTTTAAAATATCCAGAATTTTTATAATGTTAGATGGTATCATACAATGTAATTTTTAGAAGTTTACAATTTTATTAAGACTAATGACTAATACCAACCATCCTACGGCCTAAAAATTTTAATAACAAAATTTACACCAATAAAATTACACCTAATTGTAGCTCGTTTTTTTTTTCAATTAAAATATTAACATGAGTATTAAAAATATAAAATTTTATATACATATTTGTTAGAATCTAAGCTATACAATGTCATTTTTAATTATGTAAAATTTTTTGCGTAATTAATAAAAACCAAGGTTCAGATACTTGTTTCCAGGCAATGTGTGTATATATATATATATATATATATTTCTCAATATTCATTTCTACATAAATCTCATCTACATCAATCACTACGCACCCTTTTCATCGATCCATCGATCCACCCATCGATCCATCGATCCATCCATCTATCATGCACTCTTTTTCTAATAAATCAATAGATCAATTAGAAACACCAAACATTTTAGTTTCCATCAACTCTTCAATATTTTCAACAGAAGAAGTAGCAATCAAATTCTTCATATTCTCGGTGGCCTTTAAAAGTGACCAATTCTTATGTACATACTCCAAGATCACCCTTTTCAATTGTAATCTACTAGCTGGTGCAATATTTAATCGCCAGGTAATCTTCAACAGTTGATCCCATGTATCACAATTTACCATATGTGACAATCGTTCGGCAGCCAATTTTGCTAAATGCTCTAATCGCATCATATCAGCATTAATATAAATTTCTTTTAATATTTCGTATGATAATAATATATTGTTGCTGTTATCATCATGATCGATGTCATTATTATCTGGTAGTTTTAATGAGTAGATATAAGATATTATTATGTAGAAAACTTCATATGATGTGCTTCTAATTGGTATTCTCTTCAATGTAGACTCTTTATAACCACTTTTGAACATGCTATCAAAATATTCTGAACGTTGTGAAAGTAATATTTTGTGAGCTTTAATTGTTCTTATATTAGATGGATTGGAAGTGTAAGGCGAAGATAAAGAAGGGGACGATGGAGATGATGATGTAGGACAAGGATTAGGATTATCACTTATAAAATCAATGTTATTATTAGCAACATCATAATTGTCTTGTTCGTTGAATATAAATTCAACGTCAAAAAATGAGTCATTATTAAAAAATCTTTCAAATGATGTAGAACATTGTTGTTGTCCAACATCGCCACTAAAAATATTATTGTCATTAAAACTATTATTAATATTATTATTACTAGTAAAGATATTATTATTATTATTGAAACAAAAATCAAAACTATTATGATTATTACTATTATTATTGCTATCAGTGTCCCTATTACTAAAACTATTACTAGCGTTAAGATCTCTATAGTAGTCCTGTAATTGTGGTTTAGTATAAGTGTGAATATGAACTCTTATAAATATATTGACATCCTCTTCGATCTTTATTCTTTTCTGACCAACACTACCAACACCATTATTAACACGTTCTTGAAAAAGATCTTGAAACGTCCCAATGGAGTGTGCTCCATAAGAAACACATACACCTTGTAAATCGAAATTCCATTTAAATCTATCAGATACATAAACCAATTGTGGAATCTCTTTTGAAGAATCTTTTAGTATTAATGACGAAGGCGATGTTAAAAAAGAAGTAGAAGAAGTAGAAGAGCAATTATCAATGTTATTATTGTCATTAGAAGAAGAAGAAAAAGAAGAGGAAGAAGAGGAGGAAGAGGTTGAAGAATCTTTTAATAATTGATAAACCAAGAATTGAAATTCAATATCATTTCTTCTCATGATACAGTTTTGTTTTTCGAAAGGTGTTTGAATAGCTTCTAGAAACAAAGAAATTTCATTCTGATATTTATTTGGATACATTTTCATTCTCCATACATAATCAGAATCTTCTTCATTTTGAGTATTGTTATTATTATTTTTATTAGTAATATTGCTATCATCATTGTTATCACCATCATTACCATCATCAGCACCCCTATCGTCATTAATATCATTGAAAAGTGATGCTGGATCCCAAATTTGTTGTGGTGGATTTAAATAACATGTATCATTTATACCTCTTGGCGATTTGAATCTATCACTATATATAAAAGCATCATTATACATCAATTTAGTCAAATCTTGGAAACCACGAATTGTCCAAGAATGAGTTGTCTGGTATGGTTCCAATTCAGGTGGGAATGGCAATTGTATAGTAGTAGGCTGATTTTGTTGTTGTTGATCATGTGATGCAAGCATCGGTGGTGTTGATGAAAATGAAGGGTTGGGTCTTCTTGGTTGTATTCTTGTAGTGGCAGTAGGTGGTTGTGTGTGTATAGATAACGGTGGCAGAGCTCGTGATGGTGGTAATTGTGGTGGTGGTTGTTGTGGCAAAAGTAAATGTGGTGGTTGTTGTGGCGGCTGATATTGCGTGAATGGTTGTATTTGAGGTACAAACCAATTAGGTTGAATATTTTGCGGAACAACTCTTAAATTCATTGGCGCTACAGGCGGTGGCGGTGGTGGTGGTTGTGATTGTGATTGTTGTTGTTGTTGTTGTTGTTGTTGTTGTTGTTGTTGTTGTTGTTGTTGTAATAGTCTTGTTGGTAGTAGCGGCGGCGGTATTCTTAGTTGTTGTTGTTGGTCATTTTGACTATTATTATTATTATTATTATTATTATTAGTGTTATTTGTTGAATTGGATGAAATGTTGTTATTAATATTATTAATATTAGTTATAGCAACAGCATTTTGAATGGCATTAGAAAGGTGATTATTGTTGTTATTGTTATTGTTATTATTAATATACGATGGTGCTGACATTCTTTGTCTCATTATTTGCTTTTGAATTTGTAATTGGAGTTGTAATTGGAGTTGAAGATACTGTTGATTGGATACTGTTTGAGCTGTTGAAGAAGGTTGAACAGAATGTATTGGTTGCGTTGATTGAGCTGATGTTGATTGAACTGATGATGATTGTTGTATTGATTGAGTCGGGTGAGCTGATTGGAGTGATTGTATTGTTTGAAGTTGTAAAAGTTGTCGTTGTTGAATTCTTCTATTATTATTACTACTACTACTACTACTACTACTGTTGTTGTTGTTTGATTGTTGATGAGGTACTGTTTGAGCTGCTGAAGAAAGTTGAAGAGAATGCATTGGTTGCGTTGATTGAGTTGATGTTGATTGAACTGAGGATGATTGTTGTATTGATTGAGTTGGATGAACTGATTGCATTGGTTGTATTGATTGAAGTTGTAAAAGTTGTTGTTGTTGTTGCTGAATAAGAATTCTTCTACTGTTACTATTATCATTATTATTGCTGTTTGACATTGGATTCATTATTTTAATTATGATCTTATTTTTTATTGTCTGTTATCTTTGCTCTTCTTTACTTTTTTGATATTCCTTTTTTTTTTTTAAAGGGATCCTTCAGATTTCAGATTTGATAAAAAAAATTTTTTTTATTTATTTCAGAAAAATAGGAAAATAATGGGCATAACCATGGGGTGGGACAAGCAAAAGGGTATTTTACCCAAATTTGGATAATATTAATCATTTGTCGATCCAATTATATATGGGTTTAACGTGAACCCTTCGAAAATCCGTAGTTCAAACCCGTTTGTTTGTTTCTTTTTGATCTATAGTAGATAAAGCATCAGGGCCATCCCCTAGTGGTTTGCTTTATTTAGTTTTTACATTCAAAATATTTAGAGAGTCAGTTTAAACAACAAGCTTCTCGAAGCGAAAACAGATATGAAATTAAGGATCATGTAAAATTATTTTCCAAGCAGGTATTTTATTGAATTTCCTTTATTAACCAAATTTTGAAAATTACAACCAAAATTGTTAATAATGTTTTAATTTAATTTTTTAGATTTTCTCATCTATCCATCTGTTCATTCGTTCATTATTTATTATATATAAAAATAGAAAAGGCCTAACTGATAATCCGTATGAATCAGAGAAATTTCTGTAAAAGTAACAATAACAAATAAACTCTGCATCTCTCAAAAGTAAAAAGTTTTTTTTTTTCGATACAGAATAGAAAAAATACATACATCAATCAATGAACCCTTTTCTCTATCTGAAAACTCAAAGAAAAAAAATTATCTAAACAGGGGAAAAAAAGTATAGAAATAGCGCAACCTTTCATGTAAAGGCGCTTGATTGGTTTTTTATGTAAATTCCCCCACTGATTACAAAACGAGTCTCGACTTGATAGATTTAGCGGGTGTCCAAAACTGTCTATATTGATATACAATAAATTTTTCTTTATAATAATAATAATAATAATAGATTGTCCCAAATTACCCGTTATATAGAGATTCAATTGGTACCATATATGATTAGTCATAATATGAAAATTTATGAATTGTCATTAAACAATTGTATTTGCGATAGCAATTTTATATAATAAAAATTATTAAATATAAATTGAACTATTGATTATTTCAGAATATATTGATTCAAAAAATCATATACTCGACATTGTCTAGTCCCGGGTATGCAAATTAAATTTTCCCGCCTAGTTTTTTGACCGAAAGATTTTAGTCAAAATTATGTGGGAAATATTAAATTTTGAAAAAGCCTATTAAATTATTTTAAAATAATTCCTTGGTTCGTCGGATAAAGTGGAAAAATTAGTATGCACAGTTTCAAAAGTTATGTTACGGGTGGCTGTCTACATATTTCATGGTTGAAATATGATGTATGACGTTAATAAAGCGATGCATTGTAATATTCATTCAATTTTACTATTAAAGATATTAAAAGTAATAAAATTATTTAATGTATTCAAAGAGAAAGATATTTATTTATATGTTATATAATTCTCTTATTGATTTTAGGACTTGCTGATAAGATATTTTCGTTTGTGTTGGATGGAACCTCGGCTGTGATAGGTGTTTTAGCTACCAGATTATTTCAAATAAACCAATATTTAGTTGCAGCTCACTGCATGGAACATAGACTTGCTCCTGCATGTAATACTTTCTGCAAGCATGCAAGCATTGGTTAAAAATACTGCAAAGAAAGTTGTAATTTTTACCGAGTTTCAAACATAAATAGATTTTAATAAATAATCATTGCCAAGTTCAAAATCCTAAAATGGTTTTCATAATTGATTTTAATAATAGTCGAACTTTTTAATCTAACATCAAATGTTATTGCCGCGTAGACAAATTTCAATCTCAATATTTTTTGTATCACACACATGACCCAATCAGGAGATTTAACCAAATTTTTAATTAGATTGGGATTTACGTGTAACGAAGATCCATTTTTTAAACATTTTTGTTTTCGTACTTAATTTGTGATACGTGATCGGCACATTTTTTAATAATAAAAAACGGAATCTAAATCCAAGTGTGCCTGGTGAAAATTAAGTCGTCGAATCTGTTTCATTCCAAATTTGTATCTAATTTATCAAAAAATCATTATTATCTTTTGTTTGTGAAATATTTTGGTCATGTTATATTGGAGAGAAGTATTTTCAATTCATCAGATCGACATATAGTATCACGAATTAATATACATAATAATAATAAACATTACTATCAAAGTATTTTTTAAAATAGTAAACACTACAATTCTGGTTAAATTTAAATCCAAAAAAAGAAGCTAAACAAATGTCACCATAGATAGGATCATTAAATAGAAAAATACACCAATCAACCTTTGGTATGATCAGGCGCTTGATATTATGGAACACAATAGAACTTTCATAGTAAAGCCGTGTAACTTTAAAACCATATGACATTTATTAAAGAGGGTTTTCTGATTTAGATATGTGGATGGTTTTGACCCTTGACATTTTAAAGATCGGTAATTTTTTGATGCCTTTAGGACATGCATTATAGCATGATTATTTTATTACTATTATTATTAAAAATACCGAGAATCCGAATATTACCGAAATATTTGGCAAACCATTATTGTTTCAAATCCGTCATTATTAAAAAAATTTTTGATGCAATATCTTTAATAATACTAAAAAGTAATTTTAATAAAATTAATTTAACCCTAAACGAAGAATTGGAAATGTCTCAGCCTTAAACCGGAATGGATGCAAATGTCCGCGTCAGGTTAATCCCTTATAAAAGTAATTAAATGGGAAATGAAAAGATCGATCATCACATAATTAGAAATGTCAAATTCAGAAATAATAAATAATAATAACAATAATAATACATAACGGGAATATGGATGTACGTTTTTGATCATTTACATTATTATACATATTTATTATTTTAAATGCTAAATTTTATTGGGGCGTTGGAACATTTGGAATGTTCCATTGTGGATCCCAATTTATTTGCATGACATTTTAATTAATTTCAATTGGTTAATTTATTGAGTTACATTTGGAAACAATCAAAGGAATGTTCCATGTATCCGAATAAAAAATATATATTATCCTCCTTAATAATTCGTTCCTTTTAAATTTAAAATTACTTAAAAAAAAAAAAAAAAAAAAAAATGTCTTCAGAAACAGAAGGACTTCTTTCAAATAATAAAAACAAATCATTGGGTGCAAATAATCTGGAAACATACAATTCACTAAATAATAACATTAGTAACCTTAGCAATAATAACAATCATGCAATTGATGTTTATGATGATGATAGAGCTGGAAGGGTAGAAAATAAATCATTCTTTCGATCAATAATGTTAACGATACAATATTCAAGTTTAAATTTTTTATTAATATTTCTGCCTTTGGGATTTTTAGCAAAAAGTTTTGACTTGAGTGACACCTACATATTCACATTTAATTTCTTGGCAATTATCCCCTTATCAAAATTGTTAGGGTTTGCAACTGAAGATATTTCTCTTAGAGTAGGGCAAACATTAGGTGGTCTGTTGAATGCAACATTTGGTAATGCTGTGGAATTAATAATATCACTTGTTGCCTTGATGAAAGGTGAAATTAGAGTTGTCCAGTCAAGTATGCTGGGATCAATCATCTCTAATTTATTATTGGTGCTGGGAATGTGTTTTGTTGCTGGTGGATTTTATCATGATGAACAAGAATTTAATCAGACAGCAGCTCAAACAAGTTCAAGCTTAATGGCTTTGGCATGTGCTGGGTTGATAATCCCAGCAGCATTTAATTTTGCTATTGGAAGTGTTACTGATAATGCTACCAATGTGGCTTTTCTCCAAGAAGAAACAATAAATTTATCCCGTGGTGCATCAATTGTATTATTAATTATTTATGTGTTATATTTATATTTCCAGGTAAAAATTTTTTTTGCAAAAATATATATTATAAAATAAATAAACAAATTAATAAACAAATTATTCATTTATTTTTTTCCTTTAGTTAAAAACACATTCAAGATTTTATCTTGAAACAGAAGATGAAATAGAAGAACCAGAATTTTCACTTTGTTATTCATTATTTTTACTTGCATTCATTACACTCCTTATTTCATTCTCTGCTGATTTGTTGGTTGGATCAATTGAAGGAATTGTTGAAGTGTCTGGTTTATCAAAAACCTTTGTTGGTTTAATCTTATTGCCTATTGTTGGTAATGCTGCTGAGGTATGTATTTATTGTTATTGTTGTCATTGAAGGGTGTGTGTGTAAAAAACATTCATTAATCACCTTTTTTTTTTTTTCAGCATGTAACTGCAGTAACTGTTGCAATGAAAAATAAAATGAGCCTTGCAATTGGTGTTGCTGTTGGTAGTTCTATGGTAATTATACATGAAATTGAACTTTTCACATTTCCACGTTTTCTTTTTTGCTAATATTATTCTTTTTCTTTTATAGCAAATAGCATTATTTATCACACCATTTTTAGTAATTGTTGGATGGATAATTGATGAGAACATGACTTTATTCTTTCATACTTTTGAAACGGTCGTTTTATTTATTTCAGTATTAATGACAAATTATCTTATTCAGGTAAACGCTTTTTTTCTCTTACTTGTGAGATTTTTTTTTAAAATTCCAAAATTCATATATATATTTTTTTTTTGTTTTTTTTTATAGGATGGTAAATCTAATTGGTTAGAAGGCGCAATGTTATTAGCTACTTACACCATAATTGCTTTGGCATTTTTCTTTTATCCTGATAATCCAGACATTGACTAAATCATAAAAAACACGAAACACACACATATAAACATTATTGTCGTTATTCAATCATTTTTTTATTTTTATCAATTATTTATTTATTTATTTATTTGTTTATTATATATTATTTATTTAACTGTAAATATAATAAATGCGTTTTTATCATATATAATAAATCGTTAAGAGCTGTCACAGTATACAGCTTTATGGCTAACACTGAAAACCTTGGGATATCGAAATACAAAGAAAGGAAATAAATATAAACAATAACACCCACCTTGATTAAAATAACAAATTGATTTATAATGTTATTTGAAATTATGGAATAAAATCGCATTAAACGATACTATCAACAATTAACCAACATCTATTACATTCGCCTGTCTTTTCCTTCACCACTTGATTTCATTCATTGATTGTTAAAATGTTTTCGTGAATTGACTTTTCCTTGGCTAATTGTCTTCTTCCTCGAAGGCGTGTATTATTAACATGTATTAGATTTATCTTTTTAAAAAAGGATTATTTTTAAATTCTTAAAAAAAAAACGTCCTGTGCGCGAAAAAAGAAAACTAAAGCGAACAAAATAATTTCATGACGTTAACGGTCTCGCCCAAGTATTTTATTTATTTCAGATTTTTTAGAATCATAATAATTATTCATTCGTTAGCATTCTAGTTTGGCTTTGGACAAGTAATGCCTTAAATTCATATCTGACAAAAGGGCGAATACTATTGTAAAGATGATCCTCTTGAAGCGTCAATATCGGAAAAGATAAGCTTATGAATAGACAAGACTATTGACGATCCCTTGAGCTTACCAAATTAAGATTAGAGGCTTCAAAAAGGAAATGTTGGAATTCTTGGTTGTCATTCAATTTCTCAAATAACTTTCTTAGCATAAAAGCCTTTCCCAACGCTATGGTATTGAATTTTTGTTCAGTCACACAATCTATACTTGTTTTTCAATATAGCTATGAATTTGGTATGTATTAGTATTGGATCATAAAATTTATCCGATACTTTCAAATAACCACAATTGGATAATAACAATAAATAAATATGTGTGCGTTATAGATAAAAAGAAATCGGAGTTGTTAAAGCGCAAATCATTTAACGGAGAAAGTATTCCCTTTTTATTTTGTCAACCAATGTTTCGCCGATCCCAACTCTGCAACAACCATCTCTCAACATTCAACTTTTTAATAGTATGTATGAAGAAAAGTCTATAACTCCAATTAGAGCAGGTCATCGGAAGAGGCTATTAAAAAGAATGGGTTCGGTATGTACAGTATGTATATAAATAATATTTTATGAAACCCACCATTTTTAATGGATATTTATAGTGGGACCCTCGGTTCCATATGTAAAAATTTTTTTTTTCCATTGTAATGAGAGACAGTTAATTATAAAATTATAACGAGATTTTATTATTATATACTATTTGGAGGAAAATGTATGAATGTCACGCGGACGTTTACGCAATTTGGACTCATTCATATTTTTTTTGGATAATGATTTAAAGAAATTCGGAACAATTGCACCACATTCAGGGGAAGTTCAATAAATAAAAAAATAACACTCAAATGAAGGACCAATATATCCATTTGATTTGATTCTTTTATTAATCATTAAAATAGCTCCAAAGCAAGTTGTAAAGAATTTTTCCAATACAAATACTGAATACAGCAGTTCATACACTCTCCATATAACGGTTCTTCCGTTTCAGCGAAAAAAGTTCATTATTATTATAGAGAGAACCGTTATGGACAGTATATGTGGCATGCATTTCATCACAGTCAACGTAAAAGTGCATAAAATAAAGGTTTTAAACCAATAGCAATGAATTTTATTTAAAAGTTCAATATTATTATGTTGCACTTCTTTATTTATATCTTTAGAAATCTGAATTAAATTATTAACTTTCATTATCGATTTTGATTGGTAGTAAAAATAGAAGAAGGGGTGAAGCAGTAGATAGTGAATTATTTATATCGGGTAAAAGGTTTTGATGGTAAAGAATAAAAAAACCTGTATTGTCAACTTCTATTTTTTGATGCAGCCTCTACACAGCCCCCCCATTTTCTTGGTTTATTAATTAAACATTACTTGTCGAGTATTTTCATTTATTTCCTTCAGAGATAGCGCCTTCCAAAAACAGGCAATAAAGACAGTGTTGCGCTCTTGGAACATTGGAACGTTCCAATGTAGATCTTTGACAAATGAAATTTATTTGCGCGACATTTATTGGTTAATTTCATTGTGACTACATTTGGAACATTCCAATTCTAATAATACGTAAATGGAACAACACTTTCAAAATCCGTGTCAATCACTTGATTATGATATCCTTGACGAATATTAATAATTAAAAATAATGACTGTATGTATTGGTTTAACCAGTCATTCATTTAATTTGTTTATCTGTCGATTGCAAAAAATTTATTTGTAAAATTATAAATTTTTAAATTTCATACAGTGCGTAACGAAAATAATGACGGAAATGTGTTGTTTATCATGATTCGCATATATTTACCAACTTTCTTATCTCTCATTGAAGACATTTATAAAATAAAAGGCTTTGTCTACTTCTACTTCCTATCTCTAGCATCTTATTAACTAATATTGAGGCCTAAATTCACATTATTTACATTACTGACCTGACAATGCTCATTCATCAATGAAAAATACGTCATGAAGCGAATAGTCCCTTCATACCGTTGGACATAATTTTAAAATGCTAAAGAATGTGTACTATTGAACATAAGCAGGATAATCCAAGGTTTATATACTTTTTTTTTCAAAATAATCGGATTTAATTACAAAGTTCCAGAAAATATAAAAGCATGTACAATCTGATATAATTTTTTTGTATTATATTTTTGCGTTAGAATAATTATTAAAAAATTTTGATGTGAAATTTTTTAAGTCAAAAATTTTTGTGAAGGTTTTAAAAAAAAGATGCGAGTCAGCTTTACAAAAAATTAGCAATATAAATTTTTTTATTTCAAATGAATCTAAACCTATTTAATTATGCTTTGCAATCGTGCAAACCCACCTTCATCTATCTTTCAATGTTTGTTGAGATACGCAACCTTTTGTCACCGCAATTATTTACATACTAGCATTTGAGCACATCCTTCTTTACGTTTGTGCTTATTATTAGCTTTTTTTGTGTTAGTTATATTTATAAACTTTATTTTATTTATATATCTATTACAAAAATGTTTTTCTTATATTTTATTATAACATATATAACGTCTATAATATTAAAGCTTCTTTGTATACAATGTTCCGTGTATAAATCTCATCTTTGCCTTGTACTATCCCATTTTTCATAAATATCTTGAGATTACATTCTTTACGTACTCTTGACATGGCTACGTACAACTGTTCATGAATGAAGACAGGTTGTGGAAGATATAGACCAATATGAGACAGTGTTTGACCTTGAGGTTTATTTATGGTCAGGGCAAATGCTAGTTGTACAGGAAATTGTTTTCTTTTCAGCATAAAGGGCAACCCAGCATCTTCAGTTGACATGAGGGGAATCCTGGGTATGAATACACGTCTGTCTTGATGATCCTTGTAATTATTTCAGCATCAATTATTCGTGTTTGGAATTTCCTGCAGATGAGCCTTGTCTCATTACAAAGTCAATTGACAGGATCTAGATTTCTAAATACATAACATGATTGGAGCATTGACTTTCGGATGGAGGCAGACCTTGAGGTGTTATTGAATTGAAATATTCAATTGGATATAAGTTCTGGTCATCATCTGGCACTGAGTCAAAGCTATAGTATGTGCACTGCTTTCCTGGATATTTGACCATGATCCTCTCATTGATTGCATCAACATCTCTGTTCAATGGGGCAGTTATCGTATTACACCAACAGCCTTTTATCTGGCTCATTCCCATTAGTAAAAAAACACCAAAAACGGTTAATGCATTACGCAATAAATCAAAGTTCATGGCCCGAGTTACGTAATTAGTAAATAAATAATAAAAAAAAACAATCCATTTAAATTTTCGTTTTCGTTAATTAATTTTTTTTTTTTAATATATATATAATAATTTATATAGTAATAGTAAGAATAATTAAAAACGTTACGCATTAATCATAATACTTAAAATTGGCCAATCAAATCACAAAAAAGTGACAGACATTATAAATAATATATACGTGTATAGATTTCTAATAGATTTGCGAAACACAAATTAAAGTTTAAATTCCCTTTTAAAGAAATGTTTAAATAGACGACGGAGCATCAATCAAATTTGTACTACATCCTTACAATGCATCAAGCCATACTTCCAGATGATCTTATACAAAACGTTTTAGCATTACTTCCAATTAGAAAAACATACACTTTAAAAAGAGTTTGTAAAGCATGGAATAGCCTATGTGATCATGCTATATTAGAGCATATTAACCTAAACAACTCAAAGGTAATAATTAAACTTGGTCCTAATTCAATATCGAATTTATTTGTGACACTTGATTGTGTAGGCTATGATCCATCCAATGGTATTTTCACATTTAAGCCAGCACCCAACTCAAATCCCATTAGTTGTAGTCGCTCAAATCTAAATCAAATAATGTGTTTATTTACTGAATGGCTTGGATTAGATAAAAATAAATTTATTAATGATTCAGAAGATGGAAGTCTGGAAATTAATGGTGATATTGATAATAATAACAGCAATGTTACTCTTAATCCTGATTCAGATCCACACAGCCAAGAGTTGCTTAGGCATGCAAACTTTAAATTATTTCATATGGATTATATTGAGGCAGCACGAAAAGAATATCAGCTATTAAGAGTTAATAATGATAAAGAAAATACATATTATTTAGGTGATAAAGATATGATTTTAAAATGTCATTTGAACATTATTGATAAGAGTTCCTCATCATCATCAACATCAACCAGTAACATTGATTATACTTATAACGACAAGATTTTTAATTTTACAGTTGAATCTTTTCAAGTTTGTGCTTCTTGGTTAGTCTCAGGCACTACATTTAACATTATTCCAACTGAACATCGTCAACAAATTTATCCAAAACATTATCAAATTCTTAATAAACTATTACCAAAAAGTCATATACTTGAATATTCTCCTTATTCACCATTTGTATTAAAATGGGTATCATCAAAAAAATTTACAATAGATGATGGGGAAGATGATAACCATCATGTTGACGATGATGATGATGATGATTATGATGATGATGATGAACTTTCTGAATTAATAGATAATTTAATTGACACTGATGGAGATTTTGTTAGAAGAGATGAATTTGAGAAAGCAGTTGTTAATAAAGGAATATTGAAACAAAATATTTGGAAATATACATTTGTTAAAAAATATATTAGAGAGCCTGATCCATTAGAAAAATTTGATCAAGTTTTAGAAAGATTTGTAGCTGCTGAACAAAAATATTCTCTTACTTTGTCTAAAAACGATAATTTAAATGGAAATTCACCTAAAGGTTTCCTTAGTTGGATTCCTAAATTGAATTCTAAGTGGTGAGATAAGAAATAATGTCATTTGGAGAACATATCAATATTTATAGAAGAGTTTAATAATTCATTCATTATTTTTATGATGATGAATATCGTGTGGATTAATTTTATTTATATTAAAATATCATTATTGATAAATTAAAAAATATTATTTATTATTCTTTTTTCCCTTCAAGTTTATTATATTTCAACAACATTACTAATAATGTAATAATGATAAAAAATGAAATGAATTCAATAAAATTATATATATATATATATTTATTTATTTATTTAAAAAAAAGAAAAAAAAAGGAAGAAAAAAATATGAAACTCTTGATTTTGATATTTTCTATAACATTATTTTCTTTGGGTTTGGCTGTAAATTCCACGCCTTTATTTAATAGCATCAAGATTGATAATGACGATGGGTCAAAGAAGCCATATGTTGTTGTAATTAAATCAAAAAAATCAGAATTGTCATTAAATATCAACCAACTATCACCATCATCATCTATAAAACCTTCTTCATTACACGCCATATATGAAGATCACATTGCATGGATTTCTTCTGAAAATCAAATTGAATCAACTGTATCAAAATTAAAAAATGAATCAACTATTATTACAACTGCTAGTGCCAATAATAGTAATAATAATAATAATAATAATAACGTAGGAAAAATTCTTCATGAATATGTAATTGGTGATGATTTTAGAGGTTACTTAGGACTATTTAAACCACAATTTGTTGAAGAAATACTTAGTAAAAGAGATGACGTGGAGATAGTCGAGCCTGATTCTGAAGTTGAGGTTGCTTATGATCCATATGATTATCATAATCTCAATACAGAAAATGGTGGTATTGAAGAGGATTATTATTATAATGATGATGAAATTGATTATAAATTAAATGATGATGATGGTGGTGAATCTGATAAAAAAAATGATACCTTTCAAAAATTTGGATTTAGAATACAAGATGATGTTACTTGGGTATATTATATTATCTTATGATTTATTATATGATATATTAATTTACTTACCCATTATGTAATTTTTTATAAAAAGAATTTGGATAGAATTGATCAGCACAATTTACCATATGATAATAAATTTGCCTCGCCTGCTACGGGTGGTAGAAGAGTAAATATTTATGTAATTGACACGTAAGTGATTTAAAATTTATTTTATTTGGATTTTTATTATTACAAATTATGCTTTATTTTAATAGTTTTCCTCATTTAGAGGAATAAATATAAATCATCCTGATTTTCAAGGAAGAGCTTCTTGGGGTGTCACGATTAAACAAGGCTCTCCCAACATTGATGATTATGGGTATGTGATTAAATAAGATTGGTAATTATTATAAAATTAAATACCAAAATTAATTAAAAAATTAAATATATATATATATATATATATATATATATAGTCATGGTACTCATGTAGCAGGAATTGTACGTAGTCAAATAGTTGATTATAATTTTTGATTTATTATTATATTCTTTTTTTAAAAAAATTATTTTTTTTTATTTTCATAAAAAATATATAGATTGCTGGTAAAAAAATATATATATATATATATAAAACATCAATATATATTTGTAAAAATAACATCACATGAAACAAATATATTTATATAGGAAGTTGTTTTGGGGTTGCAAAAGCTGCAAGAGTTATAGCCGTTAAAGCTTTAGGAAGATCAGGTTCTGGAAAATGGAGTGACATTATTAAAGCAATGAATTGGGTTGCTTCTAGACATAAAGCAGGCCTAAAGAAAAATACTATAATAAAGTAAATAAATAAATAAATATTCAACTGGATTATTATTTATTAATTGTTAATTTTAATACATTCTTCATTTTTATTCCCTTTTTGATTAAACCAGTCTCTCACTGACTAGTAAATTATTTGCACCAGCAAATGCTGCAATAAAAGCTCTTACAAATCTAGGCATACATGTTACAGTGGCAGCTGGTAATTATTATGGTGCAAACGCTTGTGCCTTTTCACCAGCCTCTTCATCTGAAGCCATAACCACTGGTTCTACGAATATTGATGATATGATTTCAGAATTTTCTAATGTTGGTCCTTGTATTGATATTTTCGCACCAGGTATACTATACGACTCTAAAATCCAAGAGTTTTATTTATCTGTCTATCTATAAAATCAAACATTGAAATTTTTTATCTCTCACACTCACCAAAAATTAGGAGAGGATATTTATTCAACATGGATTGGATTACATGGATCAAAATTATTGTCTGGTACAAGCATGGCATCTCCCCATGTCGCTGGTGCCATAGCATTAATCATTAGTGAAAAAGGTAATATGTCACCAGAAAAAATGAAATCAATGATAGTAAAATTGGCTACTCATGGTGTATTGAAAAATACAGAGTCAACCAATCCACCTTCTCATAATAAGTTGTTATACGTGAATATTTGATTTATTAGTTGTACTGGTTATAGAATTTTTTGCTGAAATTTTTCTTAATAAAAACAATTTATATTTTTATAAAATGCATTTTAAATTGAATGATTAAACTACTAAATTATTGATATTGTCTATAATATAGAATTTTTATTTAAATTGCAATATTAATTATTTAATATTTCAATTATATTGTTTTAAAAATATATTAGCATTAAATTATTCAATTAATAAAATGATTAATAAAATGATTAATTTTCTCCTACTTTCAAATTAACACACTTCTCTCTTCATCTTCTTGTATTCCCTCCTTCTTCCAATCAAGGAATTGGCGTATATCCATCTCTCCAACGTTTCCACCATAACAAAGGATTAAGTTCATGCCCAAGATTTCTCCAATGTAGTATCCATGCCCACCCATACACACCAGAACTACTAACAAAACTAAACAATAATAATCCAATAACAAATCCAAGAAATGTTTTACCAATGGGTTCTTCTGATACATGTTCAGGCAATAGAACCTTATCAATCAAATAAACTGTCCCATTATTACTAGCTTTACCACTATTTAGTATACCTGCCTTATCCATAAAACTCCAGTGTCCTTTCACCTCCAACATATAACCACCATTGAAAATATCTTTTCTAACCACAAGTTTAGCATCATTGGATAGTAATGTTTGAAGTTCTTTACCCTCTCGAAGATTCTCAATTTCCCCAGGAATAATATGCAGTAGCAATAAACGTGCTACTCTTTCAGCGTCATCAAGCAATTTTGTAAAATTCATTTCAATAAATGCTTTATCTGTTGGTGACAAAATAGTGTATGTCTCATTTGAGTCTAATATAAGCTCTGTGAGATTTGCCACTTTTATCAGTTCCAGCATAATATCTACATCAGCTCCTATAAGCAACTTTTTTACTGTGACAATTAATGATGGTGGTAACAATACATTATCAATTACATGCATGACACCATTTGAAATTAAATTGTTGCCACTGGTAATAACTGAAACAGAAGTAGTAGCACTGTGGCCATCTTTAATGTATACATCAGTTCCCTGCTTTATAATTTTAAGTTCATTACCCTCAATTGTGTGATGTATTGATTCACCTTCAGGTATATCTTCCAAATACAAAATTTTATCAAGAACATGATATCCAACCACCAAATCCAAATCAGCTTGTCCTTTTGTAGTTAACAAATAATGATTTATCAAGCCTAATTTTGTAAAACCACTATTTATAGGTGCAAACACAGTGATTCCTTTAGCATCTAAAATAGAATTTAACTTTTCACTTGCTGACATTGACAAGACAAATGCTGATAGTTGTTTGTTTTGTATTATAGTTTTCATAATGTCAACTGGTAATTTTTCAACTTCTGAAATCATATAAATTATTGCATTATCAATTTCCACTGGTTCATGTTTATCAATCACAACTGCATTATTAAATTTGATGATAGATGAAGAAGGTCTTGCCAAGTACTCCTTATCATCATCCTCACCATCATCATCATCTGTTTTTAAACGAGGATATTTTTCCTCTATAAACACTTTTATTCTTTGATTTTGATTGTTCAATCTTTCAGTTATCAATTCAGTTTTTATCAACATTTTATTTTTTAAATTATTTATTGTATATTTTCCATTCAAGAAATGATATTTTAAAATTTCTTTTGTGTTATTTTTGTTGGTGTTTGGATCAATATAAAATACATCATTCCCTGGTGCTAAAATTGTAAAGAGTTGTGTTGTTGGTTCATCAATATATTTCTCCAAATGGTTTTCAACTATTGAATCTGCAAATTTTGATGCATTTAAACCACAAAGATATTTATGCTTTGTAAAATATAATGCATTTGGTAATGATAAATTATTAAGAACATGTATTACACCTATCATATATATGAATTAGTGTTGTTGTTATTTTATATATATAGAAATCAATTGATCAACCATAATAAAATATTTACCATTTTCTGCCAACAAATTTTTACGTAAAATTAAACCATTATCAACATAAATATCATTTTGATTACGTGATATCTTTAATTTTTCACCTTGAACTGTATCAACTATGAAATATTAATGATATTAATAAGACCATTAATTTTTCTTTCCCTTGATGATTGATATATATATATATATATATATATATACATATATATATTACCTTCTGATTCACCATCTTGAATATTTTCAGTATATAAAACTTTACTATAACTTAATAAATACTTCACCATAAGATCCAAATCATCAAGTCCTCCACCACATTCTGATGTTAAATAATTTTTCTGAAAATATTTAAGTTGATGATTTATAGCATCATTTGTAGGTACAAACACTGTTGTGTGATTTTTATCTTTAAGAACTCTGTCTAATCCTTTCATTTTAAGATAATTGGTAAATAGATTTGTTTCAGCAATCAGAGATAATGTTGTAACTAAATAATAATAACACAACAACATTATTATTACCTTACAAATAATAGTAAGGAATGAAGTGAAAAAAAGAAGATAACTTACATATATCTTTTGGTGGGATTAATACCTTAGATACAACATGAATAATACCTTTAAAAAAATAAACAATTAAAAATTCAAGCTTATTTATAAAGAACACAAAATTCATTTCATCACATTATTTATTTTTTGATTTACCATTATCTGATTGCAAATCAAAGTCTGTGATTTTCGCGTTTCCAATAAAGTATGTATTTTGTTCATCTATCTCGATATTAAGCCTTTGACCAATGTTCTCATTGCCCAGTTTTTCTCCCAAATCCAGATGAGTTACTAACAATTCTTCATTTTTAAATTCTTCTTTCTTGATCTCTCTATACAAAAGATGATAAAGCATTTGATCCCTGGTGATATCCTTAATATCAAGGCCTTTAAATGCATTATTATCAGGAGCAAAAAAGGTCGCAGTCTCCAAATGATTTATTAGAGGAATGAGCCTGGTGTTTTGTAAAGTTACCAACAATTTGTAAAAACGTTTCTGTTCTGATAATGCATCAATAATAGTCTTTCTTGCTTCAACGAAATTTGCTAAGCTATTGTGAAAAATAAAGCAGCTTGGTAATGTCAAAAGTAGAAGTAAATGAATGTGAATAAGTAGTAAGGTGAAATGTCTCGGCACCATTTTTTATTTTTATTAGAAAAGGGAAGAAAAATTATTGCGTAATAATTGTGATTGATTCCGTTTGCCTGGTGTACAACAAACTTAAATCATATGATTCGTGTACATGTTAAAACAAGATTTTAGCAAAAAGGATGCACAGTAAGTTTTCTTGTGAAACTTTATTATTAATATATATTAATATAAATAAATACAGAAAAAAAAATTTTTTAATCGAGATTCTCATGTGTGTTAATTAAACGTTAATTAATTGCTTTGGCAATTTTTTAATTTGGCCACGACCTCTCTGGTCCAGGATTTTCAATCTTACATATTCTTGAATCACGGATTGATCAGTTTTTATACAAGAAAAGTCTAAATCTAAGTTTTCAAGCGAATCCCAAGAAAGGCACTCTGCGTATACTTGACCAGGCGCGAACATATTTTCATCGATGTTGACAGTTTGCATGAAGTTATTTCAATCTTTGGGTTTTGTGCACGGTAAGAGAGAAGCCATTCTGCGAAGGAAGTTTCTTTTTGCATAGTCACCTTTGAAAAAAATTATTAACTCGACTTTTTGAAATTGCTATCCCTGAATTACTTTTTAAGGATGGTTGTAATATTTGTTCTCCCCAAGATCATATCGGGGTGCATAGCAATTGAAGTGGAAATATTCACTTTTGGTTCTGATTGAGGATGTTGTAGTTGATTGTGTCTGCAGCAACTGAGATAAATGAGCCAAAGCTATCTTCAATAAGAGGTAGTTTTTTACAAACCAGCTAGTTTAAATTTTCTAAGATAAACGTAAGCGTGACATCTACTATTACTATTATTTATTTAAGAGTTGGTCACTTAGTTTGTACCACAGCAATTAATTATTTCGGGTATAAGAAATTTTTTTACAAGTCATATCCACATGAAATTATGTTTTAATTTTTTTTGGGCGTAAAAGTTAGAACTTTTTAATTTAGATTATTAATTGATTATTACCATAAATAATAATAATAGCAAAAAAAAACTAATCGTAAACAACTGATGGTTTGATCCTATTTCTTTTTTTATTGGTGCCATCCATCACAAATACAAACAAGAGTTTGTTTTCATGTCATTTTCAAAATTTTTCCGATCTACCCTTTCTAAACTTAAATCCTAGTTGTTATGCCGATTTGTTTAATATTCTTAATATTAACTTTCCAAATTAGAAATGCATACTAAAATCTAATTTATATTTAGCTTCAACATCTAGCTCTTTTTTCTCATTCTCCCCCTTCTCAGTAACATTACTATCTTCAGGAATGTTCATTAAAAACGTGGTGATTGGTATAAATTCACTTTTGCTTTCAGAATAACTTGAAAGGCCAATTTCATTTATGATTACCAACAAAGTTTTTACGGGCAAATTTATTAAAAAAAGGTTTTTTTTTGCAACCAGGTGCATATTAAAAATCTTGCACATAGCACACAAAATCTGAAAAATAATGAAAATAATTAATAAATGGTGTGATTATCTATCTACCCATCGACAATTCTTCAACTTTAACCTTATCAACTACTTATTATTATTATTATTACGATTATCATTGTAATTAAATCAACTATTTAATTTGCCCTATTAAATTATATTTCATAATTTAATAAGCTATCATTACTTAAATTCAATTTAGCAATTTCATCATTTAAACTTAATATTCTACTTGTATGATATGCTAATGGATGTGATTTGTGAATTTGTTGTGAATTACTATTATTACCATCATCATCACCACCAATATTACTACTATTTTCATTAAGACTCTCAATTTTAAATTTATTACGAGCAAATACAAAAACCTCTCCAATAGTTGGTCTTTTAGATGGATCCCCATCCCAACACTTCTGCATCATTTGTACACAATCATCAGGCATTCCTGGTAATATTGGTGGTCGTAA
>CAJVPN010000397.1:0-29150 GCA_910592215.1 Entrophospora candida
TAATTATAAATAAAATAATAATAATATTCAAATAACTTTAGTTGTGCAGCTGCAGGACACTACATAACAATTTAAAACCTTTTTGACATATTTTTTTTATTTTACGCAATAATAATAATAATTTTGGTTGCGCAGCTATTACTATGTAAACAATTGAAAAAACGTTTTTTCGGATTTTGACGTATTTTTTTATTTTGCCCAATTACAAAAGTAATAATTTTGGTGTAACAATTGAAAAATGGTTTTCGGATTTTGTTTGACGCAAACGCAAATCAGGTTTATAATAAAAAGTAATAATTTTTAAATTTGTTCCAAGTATATATTCCTCAAAAATTAAACAATTGGATCTTATTTATTATCAGTCAGACAAGATTTCACGTTTACTGATTTTACTATATAAATAAACATAAACGAAACGAACATATATTAATATAAACGAAACAAACATATATAATAATAAAAAATATACAAAAAATATATATAATAATAAAATATATACAGTGTGTTGCAAAAAATCAAATTAATTAATTTGTATAGAAATATTTCCATTAGATACATAATATATATTTATTTATAAAAATTAGAATTATACATACAGTCAACCCCTCTAAATGCACACCCTCTCTAAATGCACGCTCATGAGAAATAGTAACATGTTCCCAAGGAGGGTGCACTTAGAGGGGGTTGACTGTATTTGGGGTTTTTTTTCTGTGTATTAAAAAAGGTGGTGGTGGTGATTATTGATCTATTACTCGCTACCCTAGTTAAAATGGATAAGATAAATTATCTTGAGACCTGAGATTTATTGATAAATAAAAGATAATATTGTTATTTCTAAAAAAAACAATTGAAGATTATAATTAAAACATTAAAACAGATTTTTTTATCTTAGAATTAATGCGAAATGTAGTCTTCTGAGACTTTTGCTGAATGTATCATTTGATCTAATAAAATCTAATTGAAATGTACTAAAAAAAAATACCAACATATTATTAAGATTTTTACAAATCTCACACAACTACAAATAACATTAACAGTTAATGATAAAATTTTCACAAGATACATTGGATCAATTGCCAATCGTTTTTTTTTTTTATTTATAATAATATATGTTTTTTAAAGCATTATTCTAAAAATATATTGGACCTGAACGTCACGCCTCGTTATATTGAATCATTTTTTTTTGCAATAATTATTATAATTTTTTATTTGACCAATTCATTAAAAAATTTAATTACATGTACATATTTGTTTTTAATTATAATAAAAGTAACAAAAAAGGGGAAGTGAATAATTAATTAATATTAATATGTATATAAAATAGTAATCGTCAGTTTTATTTAATAATTATTGTGATGTTTTGCATCACCAGAAAGTTTCGTTGCAGTGCCTTCATTTTCCATTCTTTTATTGCCCAACACATGGCCAACTTTTTCTTTGGTGGTACCAGTTGCTTTTTCTTTTGTACCTTTAGAAAAAGAAGTAAAAAAAAAATTTTTGAATATTAAATTAAATGAAAATTTTTTCGCAAAAACAAATAAATTATTGTTTATTACCTTCGTTATGACCTTGAATTTTAATGGCTTCACGTTCACCTTGACCTATAATTATTATAAAAAAACTATTAATCGCTTTTTTTCCACAAGCTGTGGTGATAATCAATTCTTATTATCTATTATTTTTTTACCTTGTAATTTTAATGATTCGCCTTCAAGTTTCATTTTTTCATTACCCAACGTTTTACCGAGTGATTCTTGGGCAGCACCCTTATAATATTTCAAATTAGCATTGGTTTTTGTTGGTTGTTGGTCTTGTTGGTCTTGATAACCTTGATGACCTTGATGACCTTGATGGTCTTGTTGGTCTTGATAGTCTTGATTGGTTTGATGTTTGCGATCAGTCATTTTGATTGATGAATAAATTATTAATAATAATAGTGATTTATTTTCAAATTATTTGTTATTTGTTATTTGTTATTATTTACTGTTTTATTTTGATTTGTTTTTACTGAAAATGAAAATTTCCTCGAGGTATTTATATTTAATATCGTTACAAACATTACAAATGGTGATGTAATAAAATTACATCATTAATTTACGATGATCGTCGAATAAAATACAAATTTGGATTTTTTGTGGCTAATAGAATATAATATAATAAAATGGATTAGATAAGGTCGAATATGAATGCATATACTAGTGATTGCGTATTTGTTCGTAATTATTAAGTCAATACTAGTACTAGTGATTCAAATAAAGTGGCATATATCTAACTGTATTAGTTTTTAAAATGTCACGATAATATTTGGAATTGTTCGTTCATCAAATGATTATGACGTAGTCCTTTATATATAGATATGGATATTTACGAGTAAATCAGAGGTTCCAGGATTTTAAAAAGGGAAATATGACGGCAAAATATACGCGAAGGAAAAGAATTTATATTTGAATAAATGGAAAAAAACTAAGAAATTGGGGATTAATGATGCTAATAAAGAAAGAATAAAGGCAATTTTGAATATTCCCTTTAACTTTGCTGGATACGGAAATATTTCTTCTTGGTCTGCCTCCAATGGTAATATGTACAAAGTATTCCCAGATAGATTCACTTTCGTTTCAATTAGTTCACAAATTTCTTTAAACCTTTGAAAGATTCTTCTCCGAGAAATTAACGATGATAACTTTTTACAATGTATGTTTTACAACCCGACTTTAACGGTACCTTCTTCTCTATGATCTTCCAATTCTAAATTGCGGTACATCATAATATATAGTCTTCGATGATGTAATAACAACATTTATAAATGTATATTTTACAATAAAGAAGTTGTAACACAATGACTCGAATTCTTCGCCATCTTTTTTCTTGGATCGAAAAAATTACTTTTGGGTGTCAAGCTTTTTCCATAATCATAAATACAGTTGCAGAAAACAACAATGGTTTATTGTTAATATTAACACCAATATTAATACTAAAGAAGTAAAGACAAAAAGCGCAAGATTTATTTGATTAAACAAGAAGGTAATAATGACAATGTGTGCATTCCTTTTATGAAATAAACTTCACTTGTTAAGTTAATCTTTAAAATATTAAAGAATTATATTGTAAATATGATACTTGTTCGTTCAACAACGCACTCGCCCATTGGTACCACTATGACGAACACACCTTCTTTTGGTCAACTAGACTCGAGTGCACAGTCAACTATCGACATCCAAAAATGTTGATCTTTTCTAATTATTTATTTTCTTGATTATTATTTATTATTTTTTTTGTATTTCGATGTGCACATTATTTAATTTGCTATTTTACGTCAGTCGACAACCACTTGAGTAATACCCAAAAACTATTTGCTAGTAAATATCCTATTCAGTTTAAATTCATTATTCCAAAATCAATCGACAACCATATTTACGGTCGTTTGAGTTGTTAGAGACATGCCATATATTAGCTGAGATCCATTTTATATAGGCTCCCACCTGAAATTTTTATAATTAATTCAAAAATCATAAAGCACTTGATGTATTAAATAACTACCTCATCAATAACAACGACTAACTTTGCCATTACCACATATTCTTTCTTTCAAGCAGAAACTCCCCTCAAATATTCAATCTCGAAATTTGACCCTGAACTGAAATTCTTGTCCGATGAAGTCATGAAACTCCCCTCTCGTTTAATTCCCAATTTCTATTGAAAATTACCATCAAATACGCAAAGATTCTTAATACGATAAGCATTAAAAAACGATATAAACTTATAAAGTAAGCATATGCTATTCAATGACATGATTACACAAAAACAAAAAAATAAAAATTACTAATACTAATGGCGATAGATTTGGTTAGGACTGGGAAATTTCTATTACTCGAAAAGTTCTTTAAAAGAAAGAGCAACACTATTACTATTACTATAAATTCAATCCAAATGGGGTGCGAAATACTATTATAGAATTCCGGAAATTCTGATAAATTTTTAGAATGTCCGATTATTAACAACTTTAAAGCCTGTTTGCTTGGTACAATAATAACTTGAAATATTTATCTTTTTAATGAAAAAAAAGGAATGATATGCCTTTTGCATAAATGGCAATTGGTAATACATTTTACTTTTAAAGTTAGCCGAGGGAAATTTTCTTTTGATGAATTTTCTTGATTAGAATTTCTTTTATTTCCCATTATTTGTAATCAGTGCGCTAATCAACTTAATTGATTATTCTTTTCTACCTCCCCCCCCCAAAAAAAATCTCTCGAGGTGCTAAAACTGATATTTTTAATGAAAAACCATCCAATCAGCTTTGAGATTCACGGTCACATACAATAGTAATGAGTTTTTTTGGTCCCCCTCTCCCAACATTTTTAAGCCACCTGAATATGACATCATCATTAGATGGAACAGGATAAATTATGCAATCTGTTGTCACCTGTTAAAATTTTTAAAGATCGGAGTTAAAAAAGATACTTTTCAGAATTACCTTAAAGTATTTCGGAAACGGTAAAAATAGTTCAACCAACCACTTTCCCACAATCACGCACGCGTTTGTTTGTGGACAAAAGTTATAAAAAAAATATTTTGCCAAGAAGTTTTTAACTTAATAGTCAACTAATACATAATGGCTTTATCAACTTATTCGTATCCTATAAAAGGAATTTTCTTTTTTATTAGTAATTGGAGTTTAGTTCGAAGAGTCTTACTTGTATTAGTGGTTATATTTTTTGTAGCTTTGGCAATAATAGGATTTTCATTTGGATTCCTTTTAAAAGTTCAAGCCACCGCATTAATAAATGCAAATTGTCCAGCTTGGTTGGCTTGGATAGTTTCCGTCATTTTTTGTCTGATCGAAAGTGCGATATCCACAATCATCATTTACCTGATCATTACACCTATATGGCAAGATGCTTTATTCGATGATGTCTTGAGATTAAAAGGTGTTGGTCATGTGTTGGATAAAGATGGAAAAAAATCAACATCTGACTTATTAGCATGTTGTCGTGGAATTTGTTCAGGACTTGGTCTATTAATATTTCAAATTTATGCATTAGTAATATTTCAGGTATTTATAATCTATTATTATTATTATTATTATTATTATTATTATTGCTTTCTTTAAAAATAAATACATGTAATATTAATAGTATCATGTTATTTTTTTAGGCAATCACACTTTTAATTACATTACCATTACATCTATTGCCATTTGTTGGTACAATATTATACTGTTATATAAATGGTTGGGTGGCATCATGGGGTCATCAACTACATTATCACCTAGAGATTAAAGGATGGGGTGTAAATCAATCTAGAGCATTTGCATGGAAGAATAAAGGAAGTTATATTAGGTTTGGTGCAATGGCTGTAGCACTTGAATTAATACCAATAGCTAATTTTTTATTTTTTTGGACAAACGTTGTTGGTGCTGCTTTATGGACTGCTGATGTAAGTCATGCGTGTCCTATCCTTTGTAAAAAAGTGATTGATTGAACAATAATGATTCATGACAATACTAAATATTATTATTCTTATAGGTTATTATTATTGAAGAGAGAGCGGCAGCATCAGAAGTTAATGATGATTCAAGTAATTTGATTGATGATGATGATAATAATCAATCTTTTTCTTCAACATTGCCATATCAATCTAATATGCAAACGAAAATTAATAAAAAAAAATAAAATAGGAAAAAATTCCATTATTTATTTACATGATGTATTTATTTATTTATTTATTTTATTTATTAATTTACATTCATTCATTTATTCATTACAATAAAACAATATGTAAATAAAGAACACACTCTCCGAGTTAATCATATTTTTTAAGAAATTTTTTATTGTCATTTAAAAAACTATATACTTACATACATACATCAAATCATAAAAATAAAATACGAAAATATATAATAATGATGTGAAAAAAAAAGTAAGAGATAATATTGTTAAAACAAATTTAATAATATTCCGAGAGAAATATATAATAACAAAGAAAATAAATCTAATTAATTAATGCTTCTACCACTCGTTCAACTTTTTTTTTATGTTTTTTCAATAATTCAATCAATCTTTTATCATTATTGTTTCTAAATCCCATTTCTTCAAGACGTTGAAGTTCATCATAAAATAATGCTCTCTCAAGATCCAATCCATCGTCAATAATAGTTTTTGGTGGTGGTGGTGGTGGTGTTGAAATGAATTCCTGTCTTGCTATTGTTGTTGAATTTGAACTAAAACGATCAGGTGATGATCTCTCATTGTCATCAAAACTAACTCTACTATTACGATTAACACGATTACCACGATTACCATTTGAAATTCTTACAGGTTGTTGAAGCCAAGAAACTTCATCATCTTTATTATTTATAGAAAATGGTTTTGTAGGAGCTTCTTTTTGTATAGTTGACGTACTTACAAAGCTATAAGTTTTGCTTTTATTATCTTTTGGACGATAAGACTCTAACCATTCACGACAAACTTCAAAATCAACTGGCTTTCCATTGAGAATTTGATCCATTGTACTATCAGCCTTTGTTTTCAATTCTTCATTAGAACTAATAACATCATTGTATTGTGTTATCAAGGCTTGAAATTGTTTTGCTAACTCCACAACATCTGGTTTTTTTTCTTCTCGTACAATTGTTGGATAGTTGTTATATGATGAAGATGAAGATGATGCAGTTGTTTCAAAACGCCTATTGTTGTCGTTGTTGCTGCTGCTATCATAACCGCCAAATTTGTAGCTATTACTATAAGTTTTATTTTGTCTTTCTTCATCATATTTGTTGCTGCTGCTCTTATCATAATTGCCAAAGTTGTAAATACTGCGGCTTTCTTCACTTTTCTTCACAAAAACTTTTTCATCATCGTCATCGTCATTATTATTAACACTGAGGACCCGTTCGATAATATCTTCTTTTACAAGTTTATCATCATTATCATCATCTTCATCATCTTCTTCATCATCATCATCATCTTCTTCATCATCTTCTTCTTCATCTTCGTCATCTTCATCATCATCATCATCTTCATCTTCATCTTCATCATCATCTTCATCTTCATCTTCTTCGTCGTCATCGTCGTCATCGTCGTCATCATCTTGATCTTGAGTAATATTGTGAGAATCATCGAATGGATTGTCAAAAAGGTTATCGATTAATGCGGTTTCTTTTTTATGTTGTTGAGTTTCTTCTTTTTTACCGTCACCAAAAAGATCTTTGAATAGTCTAATTTCTTTTTCGTGTTGAGATTCTTCTTTTTTATTGTCATCAAAAAGTTCTTTGTTTGGTCTAATTTCTATTTCCCGTCGTTGAATTAGAGATTCTTCTTTTTTACTCTCATCAAAAAGTTCTTTCTTTGGTCTAATTTCTATTTCCCGTCGTTGAATTAGAGATTCTTCTTTTTTATTGTCAACCAAAAGATCTTGGTTTGGTCTAATTTCTATTTCCCGTCGTTGAATTAGAGATTCTTCTTTTTTATTGTCAACCAAAAGATCTTCGTTTGGTCTAATTTCTATTTCCCGTTGTTGAATTAGAGGTTGTTCTTTTTTATCGTCAACCAAAAGATTTTTGTTTAGTCCAATGTCTTTGTTCTGTTGTTGAAGTTGAGATTCTTCTTTTTTATTGTCAAAAAAAACTTTGTTTAACATAATTTCTTTTTGCCGTCGTTGAAATTCAGATTCTTCGCTTTCACACTCAACAAAAAGATCGCTGTTTAGTCTAATGTCTTTTTCCCGTCGTTGAAGCACTTCTTTTTTATTATCAACACAAAAACCTTTGATTATTCCAATTTCTTTGCTCTGTTGTTGAAGTTGAGACTCTTCTTCTTTCTCTTCTTTTGGAGAAATAATCTTTGAAATAATTTGATCAGAAAAAGTTCTGTCCCCTAGATTGTTATTATCACTAGTTGTTGTTGTTGTAGTTGTGGATATTTCTTCTTTGGTATTATCTACAACAATTTCTTTCTCTTTTTCCTTTTTTTCGTTTACATTATTAACATTAACAATAATGTTGCTTTTAGCATTATCATCTTCAAACATCCAATACTCTTCTTCATCACCATCTTCCATAATATATGAAGAAGCGGAGGAAGGAGTAGAGGAAGGAGTAGATGTAGTAGAGGTAGTGGCGTTAATGTTGGTACTAGTATCAATAATCTGAAGAGGCTCGATAGTTTTTTTACTAGGTGTTGTTGGTATTTGTGATGTAGTTGGGGTTTGTGGTGTTGTTGGTGTCTGTGGTGTTGCTGGTGTTTCTGGTGTTTGTGGTGTTGCTGGTGTTTGTAGTGTGATTGGTATCTTGGCTGGTGTTGGCACTTCAACAGTAGTAGTTGTATTAGTAATATTAGTAATAGAAGTGGTAGAAGAGGAGTCTTCTTTTTCAACAAGGTTTAAAGTTAATTTAATCATAGTGCCATTCTTTTTTTGACTGGTAGAAATGAGTTCTTGAATTTCTAAGTCGGTTGATATTGTAATAATATCGAACTCTTCATCTGTATAAGATAATGTAAAGTTGATATCAGGCGCAAAAGAAAACAGTGTACGAATTCTTTCGTCTAAATCAGACCATTTTGGTGCTTCTGGAATTGAGAGTATACGTTTTGTTGAATTGTAAGTTACTTTAATCTGTGGCATTTCATGAATTATTATAAAATATTATTTTGGTTGTTTCTTTCAAGAATTGAGATATTTTTTTTTAATGAAATAATAAATAATAAAAATTATTATTATTTTGTTTGGTGTTTGGGAAAATGAATTCGTCGAAAAAAGGGTTATAATGGTACTTATGATAAAAAGTATCGTGTAACAGATTCTTATTTTCCGCATGATTAATGACGTTACACCAAAAAAACTGATTTGTAAAATTATGTCCTCTAAAAAACTAATTTTTAAAGGTGATAAAGAACGAAAGTAAGGCGATTTCTTGCACGAATCAATTCATTTTAAATCTAATTACATTATATTAATTCATTTTTTTTTTAATTTGAATTATCAGAAAAAAGAAAAAACGCAAAGTTGAAGAAACAAAAAGTGAAGAGGATGTTAATGATGATGGTATATAAACATTTATATATATATTATCTACATGCATGTATAATATCTTACAATCTAAATTTTTTTTGTGTGTGTGTATCATCACCAGGTTGGGTTCTCGCGGAATCAAAAGAGGATCTTATGGGACCGTTATTTTTTATATTCAATAGCGAACCATTATCATGCTTACATTGTTTTGAAAATGATCATTCGATCGGTGTAAAAGCTATACCACCCAAAAATAACAATCTAGCAAATTGTGAACCCGAAGAAGTTAATGCGGTATTTGTTGGTGCCAGTATTGTGGGCTCGTCATCAGATCATCGAATAACCTTAAAAACATACGATGGAAAATATTTAGCAAGTGATAAGTTTGGTGTTATAACGGCTGATAGAGAAGCAATTGGTCCACAAGAAGAATGGATCCCAATCATTAGAGATGATGGAATTGCGTTGCAAAGTTATTATGATAAATTTTTAAGCGTTGATGAGATTGCTGCTGACGAAGAAGGTGGTGGAGGCGGTGGTAATAGTAGCGGCAGTGGTAGGTATAAATTAAGAGCCGATGTGGAAACTATTGGATTTTGTGAAACTTGGAAGGTAAAGTGTCAGGCTAGATTACGGAAAAAACAGAAAATTACTCAAAAAGAAACTAAATCAATAAGCGAATTTGAGGTTGATCAAATGTAAGTAGTAATAACTAATTATCCATGTATTTAGATATTATTATTTGATTAATTAAACATATTCTAATTTTAAAATCATATGTTATATATTCAGTAAAAAATATCAAGCATGGGGTGGTGGTAAAGTAAATAAAACTCATGAAGATGTTACAGAATTGAAGAAAGCTAAAAAAGAAGGGAAATTTGCAGAAGCGTAAGTAACATTACAAGAATTTAATACGTACATGTATATTTATTTTATTACCTCTAAACTAAAAATAATAAATTTTTTTGTAGATTGCTTGATCGTCGTGCAAAGGTCAAAGCTGATAGATATTGTAAATAATAGATAGAAGATACTGAGGGAAAAAAAATATACTTTACAGTACATAATAAATAAATAAACAATAATAATTTAGAACATTCGGATTAATATTATTCATCTATAAATAATTATAAAATAAAATTTATTTAATTGTTTTTTTTTCAGAATATATATATGTGTGTGTGTGTGTATATTATACAGTCTCATTAAAATTTTATATATTATTAATATTAAAAATATGTACAGAAAAATAATAATAATCTAATTATTATAGATATCTTCTAAAAATATCAGTAGCGTGCTTGCCTTTTAGAACTAAAATTATCAAGACGTTCTTTAGCTCTTGAATAATTTGAATAAGCGTTAAGATGTTCCGTATTTCTCATTTTTGCAAGAACATCTTTATCATTTGATAATGATTGAATTTCAAGAAATGTGTCATCTATAAATGTGTCACACGGTTTTAATAATTCACTATTGTTAATATTGTTTATTTGTTTTATATAACCATCATCATTAATATCATCACTACTAGTAGTTTCTTCACCTAAAGTTGTTATTTTCTCAAGAAGTTCTTGAATTGTTAAACTTTCCCCATCTTTAACCTCAGCATCATATGAGATAGTTTTACACTTCATTTCAACCTCTTTACGTAATACATGATCAATATCAACTCCTGAAAAAAATGCAACAGACTAAAAAAAAAAAATAATTAATATATTTATAATGATAATAACAAACAATAGCAAATAAAATGAACTTTGATAAAAAAAATTTTGATAACTTACCGATGGTAAATCCATAATTCCCAACATATAACTAAACATTGATCGAGTCCATAGATTACTAATTTGTAATGCTAATGCTGCACGATAACTATCTTTCTCTTCTACAAGGAATCTTATTTCATCATGAACCGATATCATAAATCGTGCGTTAATCTTATATTTTGTTATTAAATACTCCATAGATACTAAAAGTAAATGAAGATAGTCAACCCCTGAAGATTGTACGACCCAGTTTATTCTTGATGTCATATATCCTTTTTTAACCACTTTCATATTCAACGCTTCAGTAATACCACATTTTAAAACTGGAGTTCGAGGCGATTCGCTTATCGCTATGTTTTCTAAACTATTGAACATATAACTTTCACTTCCACCATACCAAAAATAATCATAATTTAAAAATCTCCTCTTTAGTTCTTTATAATCTTTTGAATAGAATCTTTTGCCTTTTGTGTGCTCATATAACTCTGTTGCACGCTCTGTTGCTTCTTCTTCAATAATATCCTCATTAAATTGTCTTAACAATTGTGACGCGAATTTTAATCCTGCTCCATATATTCGTCCATAATTAAATACTTTTGCATCTGATCTTGAAATTTTTAAAATTTGGGCTGTTCTTGAATGCATGTCGGTGCCTTCAGCTTTAGTACCTTGAAGTGTCATCCATCCCATAGCTGTTGAACCATGAAACCCAAACTGGGAATCTCCGATTAGACTTGATATCCACAATTCTTCTGAATCCACATCAGCACCAACTATTTTATAGCCTTCTGGAGCCTGTATTAATGCTTTAAGTTCAGACCCTATTCTATTTTCCTTCACATTACTGGCTGTCATCCATGTTTTTTCCACCGCGCGTCGAGTAACTGTTCCCATTGCAACAGTCTGCGGTAAAATCATACCAATGATTTTTTTTTTATCAGCATTAGCATTAGCATCAACATTAGCGTCAACATCGGCATTAGCATCTGCATTAACATTATCAGCATTAGCATCAGCATTAGAATTAGAATCAGAATTAGCATTATAATCAGCATTAGCATTAGAATCAGAATTAGCATTAGAATCAGCATTAGCATTAACACACTTTTTAAATCCCATATCCTTAATTTCTGGATGATCTTCGTATACCACCATCTGACTTATTATACGTTCTCTACAACTTATCCAGTATGAACAATTAACACTCATTTGAATTGCATTTTTTCCCATACTATATTCTGAACTTAACACTTCTTTTTCAAAATCATTTATATAATGTTTTGCAAATGGAGTTTCACAGCGATGTTCATCCCCATCTTTGTGTGGAATACGATAATAAACCCCATCTTTATCATCCGCAAGCTTTTCATCTTCTTCTACAACTTTTTTTGTTTTATTATTTTCGGTCTTATTAGATTTTTCGGCTTCATTATGTTCTTCTGTAAGATGTTCCATATTACGAAGATCTATTTGATTTTCTTGTTGAACAACTGACGATGATTCTTTTTTTTCTTCACGAAAGACACATGGTTTTGCCTTTGTTACATAAGTAGTATTTTCTATGGGTACTCTATATGTCCAACCATACTTTTTGGAATAATATAATGGAAAGTCATTCCATTTTAACTTTAATAAAAGAGGCGCAATTCTCATTCTAGATGTAATTTTTAACTCATTGGTTTTAGTATTATAAATATCTCTATACCAGTTTGGATGTGTTGGAAGTTTTCTAACCTTATTGGATGTGGGACATGCCCAATCCAATTGTTTTAAAAAAAAATCATCTTTTATCTTTTCAGGATTGCTCGTACCCTCTTTTAAAGTATCCTCTGCCAAGCTTGTTAAACTATCATGAAGATCTTTACACTTCTTTTGAAACATGGTTTCTGCTTTATTAATGTAATCATTCCAATCATTTGAGGTGGTTAAGAACATATTGCCCATTTGTAGCATTCCAGCAAATGATACTGGATGAGGACAAACATCCAGAAACTGTGGAAGGACTTTACAATAAATTTTATGGGTAGCTATTACATCATTAGCACAATATGTTATTATCTTTTGAAAATTTTCTGGATCAATTATATCATCAAGAGTTCCTTTAATAAAAAAGTCTTTTGATGATTTATCAAGTCCTTCCCCATAATGCAATCTATAAACATCTTGAAGACTGTTTATTGAGCTTACATCATATATAGGTTTGAATTCCCTCGCTGAATCCAAATAATCATTGTCATCCTCTATTATGGCCTTCTTATATTTAATCCAAGTTGAACGTTGATTTGAAGACAGACCATTTACAGCTATATGTAAAGACATAGTGTCTATAAATTTAATACCAGAATGCTTATATGAATACTCTTCTAAGATACGTGCACGATCATATCCAACGTTATGTCCAATTATTATTCTACGGGTATCTGGCATATTACCCATGGGAATCAAACTTCCAACCTTATTAGAACTTCGAAAAATATCTTCAATTTTCTTCTTTTTATTATTATTTTTGTTATTAGTTGTTAAATTTTCATTGTCCTTTGAATCAGCAGCATTATTATTTTTTGATTTTTCAACTTCCTGTTTGTGTTCAATTAGCTTTGGTGAAACCCACGCATACCAGGCCTCAGGTGAAACAGCGCAGGCAATCAAAGAATAATTACTATCATTATGCATTGTTTCAACATCAAAACATAAGATTTTTTCTTTAGGAAATTCTACTTTTTCAGGTTTTATATCTTTTTTATAGCGTGTCCAACCCTCTTGTAGTATCCAGTTAGACGGAGTCTCAGGAAGATCATCAACTACAAAACCTTTAGCTAATTCAATATAAGGGTTTGCTTGACTACTCCCTATTTTCCAAAAATGTTCAGCTATTGAGCTTCCATCTATTAATAATGAGTCAAATTCCTTTATCAGAGGAAATGCATCAGATATTCTCCCTGCTAACTTCTGTTCTTCTAAATGTTTTGATGAAACCAACTCACGATTTTTATGAGGCTCTGGTCGAGTAGTAAGCCTAAAAATTTTGGAGTAAAGCCAACTTGGTAACATTTCTATACCAGATGAATTGATATATGGTTTTTCTTGGAAAGATAAAACAAATGGAAAAATTAATAATAATACATCAATATTTGCAATATATTTGTCGTTATCATCTTTTTTCGTAAATATAAATACATTTATAAATAAATATATATTAATTTACCTGTAGAAGTACGACTTTCATTTGGTTTTATTTCACTGTGAGAATTTATAAGTCTTTTTTGATGAGAGATGTTTAAACCTAAGATAATAGTATAAAGCATGTCATTCTATTATTCCATCCTGTATACTTTGGATATTCTTGCAAATTAATAAATAATAAATACAAGATTTTAGGATAAATAAACAATTATTAAAAATTACTTTTTTTCGTCATTTCTTCGCGTCTTATTGTATTTTTTATTATTGCAGACTTGAATAAATTTTTAACTTTATGTCCCATCGCGTAATTAAAATTTTTGAAATTATTTACTATTACTATTACTATATTTATTTTAACGCTAATTCGTTTTTGATGTAAAATTTTCGTGATGATCTTCACAATTAATTGCCCAATCAATTTTTACCACATTTTATATATATATATAATAACAATAATAATATTTTTTCCATTACCTTTTCTTCTCCAGCATTTTCAACGGTTTTTTAATCTTTAATTAACAATAAATAAACTGTTTATATTATTTATATAATATAATATAATAATTTTTTACAAATAATTATTATTTCATATCATATATTTTCTCGTTTTTCAAAAATCTCAACATATTCTGATAAACAAATAATTATATATATACACACTATGAAAATACGTTGTTATATTCTTACACTTGCATCATTTCTCTTTTCGACAACAAATTATGTATTTTGTGATAAAAGTGCACAACAGTATCTTGAGGAAGGCTCTGAACTGTTTAAAAGAAGTCTGTATGAAGAAGCCTTAAAAAATTACGATGCTGCTATTGGTAAGTATTTATTATAATAATGATTCCCTTTTTTGTTATTATCATTTAATTCTTTTTTTTTAAAAAAAACAACAATGAAAATTTACAATTTTTTTACATTAATAGGACAAGAACCCGATAATTACCTCTCATATTTCAAACGTGCTACAACACATTTAGCATTAAAAAGTAATAGTTTTGCATTACAAGACTTTTCTAAAGTATTAGAACTAAGGCCAGATTTTGATCAGGTTAATATAAAAGAAAGTTAAATAAACTTTTAAATTTTGATATATATATCATTCTTACTCAATAATTATTTTAATTTGTTGAAATTAGGCTTTAATTCAAAGAGCAAAATTATTTATCACAGAAGGTTCACTAGCAGAAGCTAAGCGCGACCTTACAAAATATTTTAAAAAAGCTCCAAAAGATGATGCAGTTAAAAAATTGGTAATAATATAATTTTCTAGCTTTTAATATAATTATTATCTTATACAACCATAAAATATACTAATTAATGTTTTTCATGTTTAGTTGGAATCGATCACTAAAGCAGAAGAATCTATATTAAAGGCTGAAAAATTGTTTAAAGAAAAAAATTATGAAGGTTGCATTAATGAGTTGAGTCTTGCTTTGGATATTTCACCAAAATCTTATAAATCAAGGCTTTTGAGATCAGAATGTTACCTGGCCAATGGAGAAGTTGAACAAGGTGTACGTGATTTAACGTATGTATCTTTAAAAAAAAAAAGGCTTTATTTTAAAATAATTATTTAAGATAAAATTTATTTATTATTGTTGCGTTATTTTTTTTTAATAGATATGTATCAAAAATCAAATCTCTAGACTTGAACCATTTTGTAAAATTGGCCAAATTATATTTCTTTTCATTGTATAATCCAGAGCAAGCAGATAAGGCAATCAAGGATTGTCTTAGATCCGATCCAGAAAATGCAACATGTAAGTCACTACGAAAAAAAACTAGAAATTTGAAAAAAGAGATTGATAGAGTTGCTGGTGATATTGATGGAAAGAGATTTACACTAGCAATTAAAAAATTATTTGGTTCATATGTTGAATCAAATAAAAATAAAAACGATCAAAATAAACAAAATCGTCGCCAGGCAACGAACGATAATAAATCTACTGGTTTGATAAAAGAAATTAAAGATGAAATACAAAATGCTAAAGAAATTTTAGTAAAAAACGAATTATTAAAACAATTATATGAATGGACTTGTATTTCATACTCTGAGGTAAGATTAAAAAAAAATTCTTTTAGCGTGTGTGTAAATAAATATAATATTGTAATAGAACATATATTTAGCTTTTTTTTTTTTTGATAATGTTTTCTTTTAAAAGCTAAAAGATACAAAAAATACACTTGAATGGTGTAGTGAAACATTGAAATTTGACGAAAATAATACAGAAGCATTGATTAATCGTGGAGAGGCATATATAAAAGAGGAGGAGTATGATGCAGCAATGGAAGATTTTAAAAAAGCACATGATATTAAACCAGACAACAGAGCAACTCAAGGATTTCAGAAAGCAAACAAATTAAAGAAAATGGCAAAGAAAAAAGATTATTACAAGATACTTGGTGTACCACGCTCAGCATCTACAAGGGATATCAAAAAAGCATATAGAAAATTAGCACAACAATGGCATCCTGATAAATATAAAGGTGATTTAACTCTTCAACAAGTTGAAGCAAAAATGAGTTCAATTAATGAAGCATATGAAGTTTTAAGCAATGATCGTAAGTTGAAATAAAATATTTATTATTTACAAAGTGAATGCTAAATTTTATTTGTATAATTAAAAAAAAATTTTTTTTTTGATGATAGAATTAAGAGAAAGATATGATAATGGGGAAGATCCAAATGATCCTGATAGACAGAATTCAAACTTCTTTTATTCTGACGGTAATCCTTTTACGGAGTTTTCCAGACATGGATTTCAATTTGGTGGATTTCCATTTGGAGGGTCTGGTGAAGGAGATGGTCATTATTCTTTTCAATTCAATTTTCCTTAAAAGAGGATTTTTGTCACCACATAAATCTTTTCAAAATATTATCACTTGGAAATAATTTCATGAACAATTTTTTTTTAGCGACAGCAACAATAAATAATAATGTATATTATACATATATATATAATATCATCATTTTTTTACAAAAAAATTTAATATTATAATTATTTTAAATTATCGAACATAGAATTACTTTTTGGATAAATTATCATTTATGATTTCATCTGCATTAATAATATATAATTTGCTTGGTTTTTTTTACAAGGTCATCATAAAATAAAAAATTAATTTATATTTTAATTTTTAATTTTTAATTGAATTTAATAAATAATACTCACTCGAAAAACAAAATTTTTTGAATGAAATAAATAAATAAATAAATAAATAAATTGATAATAAATAATATATATATGCATGAATTTTTTGATGAAAATAATTTACATATTAATATTGAATGCGGTAAAAATATTAAACAAAAAAAAAATAATGAATTGTCCAAGTTTTTTGATAAATAAAAATAATTTGTAAATTGATTTAATTTTAGAAACACATAAATTTATTCTTTTTTGCCATGAGTTGTTCCATTTGACTCTCTAAATTTAATCTTGCCCTTTCTGCTTTTTCTTTGGCTTTTCGTTCCTCCTCTAATACCGATTCCATAACCTTCTTTTCCTCTTCCACTGTGGCTTTTGTCACTTCTACTTGGACTTGTGCTTCATCTAACTCTGCTCTCAATGACTTGATTTCATTCACATGATTATTTCTTTCACGTTGTAATATTAATAGTTGTTGTTTAGCAACACGGATTTCTGTTTCTTCTTCTTTGAGTGCAGATTCCAAAGATTCAACAAGTTGTTTGTTTTCTGAGCTTTCGCCCTCCAGTTTTGCAATCTTTTTGTTTAATTTTTGAATTTCTGATACAAGCTCGGCTGCAGTTGTCATTGCACTTACATCTGATCCTCTTCTTGAGCGTGATTGTCCAAGGTCAGGTTTTAGTGAAAGTGATACTCTTGGTGGAGGATTAACTGGGAAACTGGGTGTAGAAGGAGGAGAATTAAGATTTGATGATGGTGGTGGCGGTGGTGGATGATTTGGTGGCGGCGCTGGTGGTGGGGGTATAGTATTATTACCAGAAACTGAGCGAGTGTTCCTTTTGAACTCTGACGAATTAGAACTAATGGATACTATTGACATACGACCATGCAAATTATCATTTGATTCTAATTCGGCGATTTTCTCTTTCAACGTTTTGATTGTATTGTTTTGATGTGCAATTGTAACGTCTTGTTTAATGAGTTTGTTTTTGGTTTCATTTGAATGTGAAGTTATACTGTTGACACTGTTGCGTGAATTTGACAAGTCTATACCCAAATCTTTAATCTTTTGTTCAAGTTGTTCATTTAATTCCAATAAATGAGTAATTTCCTTTAACATTTCTTTAGATTCATCAGATGAATTTCGTTTTAGGGTGGAGAGCTTATTTTCAAGATTTATTAATTCTTCATTTAATTGTGCTATTTGAACAGCAGCTTTATTTCCACCGAGTCCAATCGAATGGAGTTGTTCAAGCAATGATTTAACTTTAAGATCAAGCTTACTGCGCTCTTCAGAATGACTTTCATTGGCTTCTTCCAATGCTTCTTTTTCTGATTGTAGTTCAATTATTTGTTCCCTTAATTCAATTACGGATACATTGCTCTCGCTATTAATCATAACTTCGTTTTCAAATAATTTTATCTTTTCGTTTAATATTTGGATTTGTTCTTCAGCTTCAATTATTTTCAAACTAAGGTTTTCATTTGTTTGACTTAAAAGTTCATTGGCTGATTCCATTTTAGCCAATGTAGGGTTTGACAATGCTAAATTGTGATCACTCGTTGACATAGTAGATAATTTACTGTTGGCTTCTTCGAGTGCCATTACTAATTCAAAAATACGATTTTTTTGTTGTTTTGATAATTCATCAGCATCATTAAACTTGCTAGTAGCTTCAGCAAATTCTTCGGCCAAAATTTCAAGATCTTTTTGAAGCTGTTCTGAATGTTGTTCAAGATTTATATTTCTTTCAGTTTGCTCAGATTTTTCTAATTCAAGTTGTCTTGTTGATTTTTCTAATCTTGCTACATGATCTCTATTTTCCGCAATTCGGTTGTGTGCTTTTTTAAGTTGGCTTGTAAGATCTTCAATCATAGAATCATCAATATTTTCATAGCTTTTAATTAAAGAACCATGAAGAGCATCTTCAAGTTTATTTTGTAATCCAGTACACTTTTCTTGAAGTTCATTAATTTCATTGTTTGCATCTTTAAGTTTAGAGATTTCTTCTGTACAAAGATTTTGAGTCTTCTTTAAACTAACTTCCAACTCTTTGATCTTTTGATTTTGTTTAGCCTCATTTGTCTTTGATTTTTCAAGTTCAGATTTTATCGATTCAATCTCGACTGATGAAGAATAATTTGTTAATTTGAAAGTGAGTTCGTTTATTTTTGTTTCAAGTTGTTTGACTCTTTGGGATTCTTCAATTTCAGATGATCTGGTAGAAGATAATTCTATTTGGGCTGCATGTATTATTTTTTCCAATTCAGAAATCACGTCATTCTGGTCAAAAATGTCACTTTCTTTTTCTGTTAGAGTACCGACCACTACCGCTAACTTGTTCTTCAAATCATTAATCATTTTGTAACGTTTTTCATCCAAATCTTTTGCATATTGAAGCTGTTCCTTCACAACTGAAAGATTTCCTTCAATATTAACAACAATATCTTTATTTACATTTGATGAATCTTTAAATTTATCAAGATCCGACTCCAAATTTACCAAAATATTCTCTAACGACTCTATTGCATCTTTTTGATTAGCTTCCTTCTCTTCGAGAGTCTTCTTTAATTTTTCAACCTGCTTGGCATTCTGATCATGTTCCTTTTCAATTTCTGTTAATTGTGAATCAAGTTCAACAAGTATTTCATTTTGTGAAATCATTTCAACTTTTGTATTAGACAATTCTTCGCGTAAAGCATTAACATTATCATCACTACCGGAGCCTGCAATTTTATACGTCTCAATTTCAATTTCTAAAGTTTTTGCTCGTTTTTGTGATTCATCACATCGTTTTTCAGCTTCACTCAACAACCTTGAAAGATTTTCAAATTCTTCTAAAGAAGTTTTACTTTTTTCTTTTGTTGTTACTAATTCTTTTCTCAAAACTTTTAGTTCTTCCTCTTGAGAAATCACAAGTTCTTTTTGAAGACTGAAGCCTCCTTTCATAGTTTGCAATTCTTTTACCGCTTCTTCTTTGGAATTTCTAACTTTACGAAGTTGTGTTTGTAGCTGTTCAATTGTAGATTTTTGTCCAGTTTCAATTTCTTTCAAAAGTTTGACTTCCTCTTTGACAGTTTCAAAAATATTGGATTCTTTTTGCAATGAAAGTAATTTGGATTCAAGTTCTTGAATATTTCTCTTTAGATCGGCTTCAGAAGCCCTTAATGATGAAATTTGATCACGCAATGAAGCAATGTCAGGATCTTCATCTTGAACCAATGCCAATCGGGTTTCAAGAGTTTCGATTTGTTTACGTTGTTCTCTTTCATTAGCATGCAAATTTTCAATTTCTTCAGTTAATGTTTTAACTTGTTGGCCGTCTTTGGTGATTTGTTGACTTAATTTAAGTTCAAGTTCTTGGATTTTTGATAATTGTTCGATTTCTCTATCTTTTGTTGTAGTAGTCTCGCGTTTCAAAAGTGCAACTTGAGATCTATCCTCGGCTTTCTTTAATTTAACTTCAAGGCTTTCAATTGTTTTCCTGTATGTAGATTCAGATTCTTTTGCTAAAGCTAATTCAGTTCTTAATTTGACAAGATCTTCATCAACCTTATCACCTTGTTCTGTAAGTCTCCCCTCCAACACCAAAATCCGTTCGCGTTGTGCTATTTCAACATATCGCAAATGTTCCAATTGTTCTTGTAAATGAAGTTCTTCACTATCTGTTCCCATTCTCGTTTTCAAAACACGAAGTCTCTCCAAAGCAATAACTTCGCGATCACGTACTTCTTTGAGTTCCTTTCTTAAAGTTTCTAATTCAGCATAAAGGACTTTATTAACATCTTCGCCATTTTCCAATTGATGTAATCTTGTTTTGAGTTCTCTTATTTCAATTTTCTGTGCTTCTTCGTGTTTATGAATTTCCATCAATTTGGTTCTGAATGATAATGCATCGGCTTCCTTTTCTCTTAACCGCTGTTGTAGTGCTGGTTTATCAGCGAGATCTCTTTTCAACATTTCAATTAATCCATATTTTTGATTAACTTCTGATTTGATTGCCTGGATTTGATTATGAAGGTTAGCAAAAATTTCAGTTTCCTTATCCGAATGATCAGCCGAGGTAGATTTTTTGCTTGCTAATTCATGTTGTAATTCATTCAGTTTTTTTACAAGAACTTCAATCGTAATGTATGTTTGATTCATGTCATCTGCTATCGAACCTCTTCTAGTAGGAACATGTTGTGCTTCTTTGGCTTTATTCAATTGGATTTCAAGATCTTTCACATTGTCTTCTAGCTCTTTAATATGTTTATCACCAATTTCAAAATCATTGTTAATATTATCTTCTTCAAGTCTATCAACTTTCTCTTGAATGGCAAGACGAAGGACCTCTCTAGACTCTTGGAGTTCATCCTCTAATCTCCTAATTGTATCCTGGTTTTCAATTGAAGGAAACAATAATGCAGCTATGGTGTGACTTTTAGCCTCAATTTCGGTTTGAATTTTTTTAACTTGTTGATGCAGCTCAATATCTTTAGATGTTTGTTCAGATTCTGGAGTAATAACACCAATCTCCTCGAGATTAGAAATGACTTCATTTACTTGAATTTGTCGTTGAAATTCTTGAGCTTGTAGTAGTTGCTCCTCATACTCTCTTATTTTTGACTGTAATTTATTGATGGTTTCATCGTTAGTTTTATCCAAAGGAGTTGTGGATTTCTGATCATTCTCTTCGATAAATTGATTCATTTCCGATTTAAGTTGAAGAATAGACGATTCGATTTTGAAAATTTGATCATTTTTGGTTACTTTAATATCACTCACGGAAAGCAAATCAAGTGATTTCTTTTGTTCTTCTTTAAGTTGTTCAACTTCATCTCTAAGACGATGCACTATATCATTTTGATCTATTTCACTTACAGCAGCAGAAAAACCACCATCAGTATAAGCATCGGGAGACATAACTGACATAACTTCCAATTGTGCTAAAGCATCACGTCTTTTGATTTCTTCGCGAAGCTCTTCTACAATTTCAATAGTGGTCAAATGATTGGTTTCAAGACGAGCAAATTCTTGTCTAACAGCTTCTAAACCTTTAGCCTTATCGTCATGAAGCAATTCCAATTGTTTAAATTCAATTTGAAGTTTTTGGATCACAGCCATGCTAGCAAGTTCTTTTTTCTCGGCGCCTTTAACTTCAGCAGACAATGATCTTGCCTTTCTACGTGTACCATGTAAATAAGGTGACAAAGAATCTGGATCATTTTGGCTATCAGAAGAAGAATCAGTCAATGGAGTTGAAGGAGTAACCTCAACTGTATTAAATTGTGGTGTCTTTGCTTCAGCCAATTGAGCGTGAAGTTCATTGATTTCATCAAGACAACTCTGATGTTTATCCTTTATTTCTTCAAATTCCAAAACAGTATTTACATGAATTTTTTGAAGTTCGCATAATTTAGATTCAAGTTCTGAGACACTTGAGTAATCATTTGTTGATATTGAAGTGTTTAAACTGGATGATCTAGATAATGATGTCCCAATGTAGGAGGATGGGTATGATGATAAAGAAGAGGATGAGGAAGAAGGAGAAAGAGTGGATGAGGAGGGGGAGGAGGATAAATCATGTTTGTTGGGTTTTGATTTCAAAAATTTTAATTGACCGATTTCATTTACAAGTTCATCAACTTTTTTTTCTAGCTGAGCAATTCTCTTATCACGATCATCAATCTCGGCCGCTAATAAGATAGCATCCTCTTCACTATAAGCTTTTTCTTTGTTGAATTGTTCTTCTAAATTTTCATAGGCTTTTTCTCTCTCTTGTAAATGTTTTCCAAGTTGTGAAGCATCCTTATTTGCTTTAGCATAGTTTTGTTCAGCTTTAGCTAATTTAGCTTCTAATTTCTGGATGATGCTTTCACTATTTTCAGCAGTTGAACTAAGTTGAGAAACTCTATTTTTCAATTCATTGATCGTTTCTTGATCTTTTTCTTGTTCAGAATCATGAGAATTAATTTTAGCTTCTAAATCTTTAATATAGGTTTCATTAGTTTCTTCACGTTCATGATGTTGAAGGATTTGATTTTTTAAATCCATTATCACGTTTTTATCTTTATAACTTAAATCTTCAACTTCAATAAGTTTCATTTCATATTCTCGAATTTGTTTTTCAATGGAAGCTAAAGCGGCACGAGCCAAAAAAAGGTCACTTTCAAGATCAGCAATTGATTTTTCATATTCTTCGATAACTGGGCGTATAGTTTCCTGAAAGCTGGAAGGAACTGAATTAAACAAATCACTTTTATTATCATCACTATCATTGTTATTATGGTTGATGTTTTCCTCTTCTTTTATAGAAGCTAGTCCATTTGCCTGATTTTCAAAATTATCTTGATAAATAGATAGTTCAGCAGTAGTTTTTGCATGGTTTTTAGAAAGCTCAACATAAGAACGTTGCAATTCTGATAGTTGTTCCTCAAGGGATTCAACATCTTTCTGGAAGCCATTATTTGCGGTTGATGGAGTAGATGGACGACGGCCACCGGTATTACCAGTACCAATACCACTACCACGATCCAATGGAGTATCTCTGCCATCAGGTTGTAGAATAGGAGTATTTCTACCAGAGCCAGGATTATTTGATGAAAAAGTACCAACAGATTGCTTCAAAGCTTTTATTTCATTTCTAAGTTTTAAAACTAAATTTTGCAAATGTTCTAAATCATGCCAACCAGTTTCTTCTTGATTAACTGTGGCAATATTTTTAATATTTCTTGCACGATTAGCATATTTAAGGGTGTTGATTGTCTCGCTGACATTATACTCAGCAGGAGAAACACAAGCAATCATTAAGGTTTGAGCATTGCCACCTAATGAATCTTGTAGTAGACGAGTAAGTTTTGAATCACGATATGGAATGTGGGTTATATTTTTTGCTCTTGATGGATCACCTAAAGCAGAAATTACATTTCCTAATGCTAATAAACCAGAATTAATTGATATTCCTTCTTTAGCTCTATCGCCTATTGAAGAAGTTCTTTTAAGCTAATATTGATATGGAAAATTATGGTTGATTAATAAAACAAATTTATATAATAATGATTTTGAAAAAAATTCTTTAATAATTTTATATGTATATACCCTTTCACTGCCAGCTAAATCTACAAAATGAAATTTACTTGTAATTGATACCCATTCACCCTTATCATTATCTTTTACGAACCCTGTTCTTGATGAATTACTAGTAGGAGATGTCGGTAATGGACTATCGCGAGCATCAGGAGATGATGAAGAAACCAATTTTTGTTGTGAAAGAGTAACGGAAAAGATGGCATGTGATCGAGATGATTGTGAATTCATATCAGTGACACTGACTTGACGATTTAATGATCCACGATTCAAATGACCCGTTATTTCATCAACACTAGTAACTTTAATTTCTTGTAAACCACTCCATATAATATTGCCTTTTGAATCTTCTCTGATCATTAATTGTGGTTTATTTTCCCCGTCGTTTTCTTCAGAAAGAAGATCAATAAGATCTTCATTGTATAATTCAACAAAGGACACTTTCATTGTACATTTACGATTCTTATACTGAGAAGAATTTATATAAGAAAAAAGTGTACTTATAGCACGCGGAATTATACCCTTTGACTCGGGAGATTTAGTGGAATTATCAGCAGTACCCATTGTATGAGTTTTACCTGATGATGTTTGACCATAAGCCAAAATTGTTACATTAAAACCTATAAAAAATTGAAAAATTGAAAAATTAATAAAAATATATTTTAATTCCAAATAAAAAATAATAATAATAAAAAACAATTTACCTTCCAAAAATTTATCTACCATTTTTTTTACAGCAACATCATATATATCTTTTTGAGATGTATCAGGACCAAAAATTTGATCAAATGTGAATGTTTGTTTCTTTTCACCTAAAACCGTTACTTGATTTGGGGCAAATTGTGAAGTGGATAAAACATTCTTTTGAAATCGTGAAGGCAAATTTATCATATCCTCGGCAGTTAAAGGCCTTATACGAAGAGCTACTTGTACTGATGTATTTTCAGGAGTTGCACTGGACATTTTTTTCAACTTTTATTTTGATATTTTCTTTTTTGTTTTTGACGTGTGGTGATGGTAATGATGAAAAATAAAATAAATAAATAAATAAATTACAAATTATTATTAAATACAAAATCTTTTTTTTTAAAAAAAAGAATAATTGATTATAATTGATTAGTTTAATTTTGTTGTTATAAATTTTAAAGGGTTCCTGCCCAGGAGCATTTATACTGTGTGTAGTAAAACGATTTATTTAAACCGCTGAACCGTAATAAATATACGTGTAAATATGTATATGTAAATTTTTTATTTTTTTTTTTTGAAAATTCAAAATTTAAAAGTATTCATTAAAAAAAAATGATTTTTATCTTTTGTAAAATGTAGTCGAGAAGAATGATTGATTATTAGAAGTGGATGTAATTATTGGTAACACGATGAAAGGTTTGAACGAATGAATTTTTTAATTGCGAGAAATAAATAATTGTTGTGATTATTTATGTGGAAAGGAATGTAATGTAAGATAAAAAAAGAAATGAGAGAAAAATGTTGGGAAAAAATTTTAAAATTAAAAATCCGTTTTTTTTATCAGTGTTACCCAAATTTAAAGGTAACATTAAAATCATGCAAATGTATTTGTTTGTTTCATTCTCTATTTGGTAAAATGTTTTATTAAGTTGTAATCTTTATAACCAATCAATTCAAACTTCTACCATATCTAATAAAAAAAAAAAAATAGACTACTTGATCTATGGGCCCGAAGAGCTGGCGAAACCAATTTGGATTTCACAACAATGTAAGCCAGGTCTACCTTGGGGACATTTATAATTTACTTCGGTTATAAAACACTATTCAACATAATAACCGTGATAATCATTGATTTAAAAAATATATTTTTATAATTTATTCAAATATATAATATATATATATATATTACATAATAATTAATTATATAATGTTTTTTTAAATTTAGAAATTTTTAATTAATTATTAAATATTCATATTTTTCTCCCGTGGTAATTATTGTTTCTGCGATGATGATAACGAAAATGTTGTTGCTGCTGATGCTGCTAATCTATTAATTCTTTATCTTTTGGATGCAGCTTGCTTCTATTTGAACTTTTCGTTCATCCTTTACACTTTGAAATTCGAGCTTTTTTTTGTTTTATTAACTTCATTATGCATACATTAATATGGATGTTAGCCAAAATTGTTCCTCTTGATATTAAATTAATTTTTGATCAAACTCTTTAATCTAAGATAACTCAAATAGTATATTTATTTTATGTTTATCGTATGAAGAATATTGAAAGCTGAAATGATTGCTATAATTACATTACTTTTTTCCAAAAACAATTTCGGCAAATAACTGATTAATGAAAAGATTCTATATTAATATTAATATATTATTAATATTGTCACCAAACGACGGAAATTATAATTAATATTTATTTTATTTGTTTATATTGATTTATTTATTTATTATTTAATATTGTCTTCACCAAATACAGTTAATTCGTGGTAATAACGTGCAAAATATTAATGTATATCAAGTTTGACTTTAAATAAAAACAGTGCATTTTACAAATATTTACTGCATGTTTAATGCTGTTAACATTCTTGTACGATAATAATAACATTCTCATCTAAAAGTTATTTGACAAGGTTCATTTTTAACATTCTTGTAATTATTTTTTATATATGGGGACTCGATTCGTGTAACGTGACTACTGAAAATTTTTGCCGATCACAATTCATAATAGTAATAGATACAAACATGTTAAAATCGAAAGTCCACTATGCTGCCCCATATTAATATAGATATGGGGCATACCAGACAAAGTGAACATTTGTGTCACCAAGAATTTCAGGGTTACTCACACATTAAAATAATTCAGTAATAACAATTATAAAAAAAAATAATAAAATGATAGTAATAAAATATAAAAATTTAGATTTTTTGTTATAAGAGATTTATTTAAGAAAAAGATTTGATACCAATAATAATTAATTAAAATAATTTTTCTTGACAAGAAAGAAGAAGCAGAAAAATACCAAATTAACCACTTAATAAAACCAACAGCCTAGAAAAAGATGGCTGAATGAAAAAAAGAAAAAGTAAATAGTAATGAATATTGGTCATTATTAATTGTGAAGCACAAAAAATACTTGATTGATAAAAAAAAAAAAAGCAAGAACTAGCCAAAAGAAAAATATTGGATTTCATAACTACAAAATGAAACTGTTATTCTAAAATTGAAAACATTCATCACCTGTCCCAAAAAAATTGACTTAGAGATTGAGAGTTAGTAAAAGAGAGAGTAATAATTAAAATCAATTGAACATGTGTATTCTTACTTTTAACCAATAAAATCTTATTTCATTATAAATGTTCACCCACTAGCTTCAATTCAGTAAAAAGTATTTGTGAATAATAATCTAATTCGATAGATTGTTGATGCCACCACTCTATAATATCCTTTTTTTTATTTATTAACCAATGCACTTCCTCTGATTTATAATTTTTATCAACTTTGATGCCATTGATTTCACCATCTTCTCCCCACGAAAATTCAATCCACCCGCAAACTGTATTAATTATCATATTAATGCAATCCTGAAACTCTTCTATTTAAAAAATTAATCAGTGAATGATTAAACTTTTTTATTAAAAAAAAAACCACAAAATTATACAAATCCATTGTATCGAACATATTCATTTCCTCCAACTTAATATCTTCACCATACCTGGAAAACACATAATAAAAATTAGTTAAGGCTTAATATGTGTATAATAATAAAGGTTCTTTGTGTCCATTAATGTTAAAAAGGATACAGCAATAATAATTAATAATTTTCAGTTTTTTTTCTAACATTTTATTAATCTAAAGATGTATGCAAATAATTTAAATTGCAAGATATATATATCAGCCAACTCAAGATAATATTTTAATGTGCTTACTGTTCTTGATTTTCTTTTGACAAGGAGGTTGCTTCAATTTTTTTTTGAGGACTAAAAAAAAAGAGATTAACAAGATTTTTCTATTAGAAAAGTTCTTAAATTTCCAAACTAGAGTGACGACGAGTGGCGGGCGATAACCACCACTACCATCCTTAAAACACTTGTGTTGTCCTTTGACATTTTCTCGAATTTTCTTTTCGAATGACATTTTTAAAGAAAATAAAAAAAAAGAATTTGTTTGATCGACAAACACGTCATTAATTATTTATCCTATTGGTTTTTTTTTGGTAGGACAGACGCGAATTGATTTTTTTTTTTTTTGGAAGTCCAAGGTGACAAAACGTGAACGTTGTTGTTTGGTTTGGTTTGGGTCTCCTAAAGAAAAGGTGTTAATAACTAACCAGAGGTACTTTTTTTATTTGTATTGATTGATATTTTTATTTTAGTTTATAAATATTTTAATTGGAAATCAAAACGCGGAGCAGATCATTGCTGGGTAATTATAAGATTCTTATCAACAACGAACGATTGGTATTTGGCTTTTCGTAATCATTAATATTAATAATATTAATTATAATATTATAATTACAAGAAGATGTCAAGGCAGCATTGACTGTTGAAAAAGAAACAATTTCGAAATGTGATGTTTGATTATCGGAAAATAGCAGACGTTGAAGCACTCACGCTGCCTTGAACACATTAGTCATTCTCATCTTCCTCGTGTGCACAAGGCTAATCTGACTTGCCTCCCCAATGATACAACAGTCTGGGATTATACCATAAATGGAAATTAATTCTAGAATAATTTACATTCACTCCTCGAAATTTAATTGCCTTTGACGATCTTTTCTACAAAAAAAAAATCACGACATTCTTGTAAGCCCAAAAAAGGTACACATCATATAGTAGTACCATATTTTTATAATATCAACAAGCTCGTCTAAATACACAGTTTAATAATCCACTTTAATCCACAAAGGTTTACATATTAGTTTTTTTTTTAATAAGAGACATGTTTTGGCTTGAATTTTCAGTTATTTATTATTTTTTTTTATTTTTTT
>CAJVPN010000398.1:0-29144 GCA_910592215.1 Entrophospora candida
TAAATTGAACTAAATCCACCTTCAGTTAACTTTGTTACTTTTTCAAATTGCTCAAAAGGTATCCATTCTAAAATATAAGTTGGCAGAGATGATTTCATTTGGCATTGTTGAATAAAATGATCCATTAAGTTATTTCCAGATGTCCAAGTAGTAAAAAGACTCTGTAATTGTAAACTAATACAACCTTCACAGAATCTATCAGAGTATCTTGTTGATTTACACTTGTTGCATTCTTTTGGTTTGCCCAATCCATAATTTGCTTTTCTTAATTCAAGCTCATAAATAAAATGTTCTTTACAAAATTCTTTTTCATTTTCAGAAAGTTCCTTATTTTTTTTGACAAATAAAAAAAAATAATCATTTCTACTTTCTTCATCAGAATTAACCAAAGCATTATGATGCATTTCATTATAAATTCCAAGTACAAATTCCTTTCTTGCTGGCGATAATAATTTATTAAATGACATGATTATAAAAATAAATGTTTAAAATTTGACTTGATTAATCTATTTTGTTTTATTGAAAAAAAATTTTTTTTTGAAACAGTAATTAATTTATTTTTCGGCAAAACTATCCGCGATTTTAAATTAGCTGCCGATCCAAAATTATTTCTATCAAATTATACTAAACTTAATTTTGGAATATTTGTTACTGACCTATTTATGAAGTTTGCGGGGCCTTAATCGAACCAACTGCTACAAAATTCATAACCGACAAAGAAATTCGGACGATTTTCTCAATACAATATAATTTCATCGTCTTCATCATCAACTATTAGTAATCTGTAAAGAAATGCAATAATTACAGAAATTATGCGTTTTTATGTTATTATTATATTTATTTATCTATAACGCCTTAAATTATAATATGTATATTTGCGTTTATAATAATCTCTTTTATAGTATCGCTAATGGAACTTCCGAGTAGAAAATGTTGGTACCGATTTATCGAATTTGAAATCTGTTATTATTAACCGGAGTTGCTGCTGATGAAAAAGCAACCTTTGAAGCTGGATGAGTAGTATATAGTCGTTGTTGATGTTTGTCAACATTAATAAAGTAGAACTATACTATATTAATACTTTGTTGATCTTTTATCAACTCTATGATATTGTACGCAGCAGAATCATTTCAAATTTTTCATCGAAAACAAAAACATATCTTCATATGAGAACCCTGTGGGGAACATAGTAACTAACCTTTTCTAAAACGGTTTTATAAAGATAGATGGAGGTATTTTCTATAAGCTTAATAGAGAGGTTTTCATATGATGTTCTTACATGGAGGGTTCTTATATATATAATAATCACATTTGTACTTAATTTCATTTTATAATCATATGGTGTTGGTTAATTGTCTAATAAAATCCCAGGAAACTAATCAGTCATATTCCAAGATTATCGTTAGCAGCACTTTTACTACTTTCGCTTTAAAACAACCAACCTGATTAGTAAGTCATCAGAAGGAATGTTATATATATGAAAAGTGAAATTAATAAATACTAATATTTGCTAATCCAAATAATACGTCAATGTGTATGCAAACATTCTGCGATCAATTCTTCTCTCAGCGACTGAAACTCGGTTCAAAAAAAGAATAAGTTTTTTGATATCAAGATTAATAAATAAATAAAATGATTACTACCCCAAGAAATTAGTATATCCACCACTACAGCCAAACCGTGCCATTCGCTAAATAACATTAAGAGAGATATAAAAGGATTTAAATTTATCACATTTTATTTACCTAAACAACCAATCTGGCCATCTAGGCCAATATGATTTAAATTGCATTTTGCCATTTGAACTTTATGGTAATGACAATGAAAAAGAAGGGAGAAAGAGAAAAGGAAAGAAGAAGAAAAAAAGAATATCATAAAAATATCATTGCGATAACCCTTTTATTCGTTAAAAACAATATAAATTATATTGATATTGCTATTATTAGGTGCGTCCACAAATTAATTATCTCTTTTTAAAAAGTATTCTTTAATTACCTTTTTTTAATGACCCTTCTCCACGAAAAAAGTCGAAGTGAAGGATGTAAAAGGATATCACTAACGTTTAATGCTGGGGTTGAAATTTAATTTTCAACTCAATTACAACACTATAGTTGTGGATGTGGGGTCGTAGTTAGGGATTCTATTCGTAATACAAATTCTTATTCGAATTATCCGTTTTATTAGTTTTATTTGTTTTATTAGTTTTATTTGTTTTATTATTTTTATCCGTTATTAGAATTATTTTCGTTTTATAAAATATAAAATATTTAATTCACAGCCTGATGCAACAAATTCTATATTGTTGTCATCGTTATTGTTGAGGGATTTTAACTATTTGTAAAATTATAGATAAAGCTTTATTTCCTTTAACAAGATATATAAATTACAATAATTATTTATAATCTATATTATTATTAAGAAAATAAAGGAAAAATGTAACTACTATTTATTATCATTATCACTATATATTAGGACTACGAAGGAAAAATATATTAATAATAATAAAGAAAAAATATTTTATTCGAATTATTATCTGTTGTTGTTATTATTATTATTATTTGTTATTATTAATATAATATTCGAATTATCGAATTATTGATTTTATTATTATTATTATTGTTATTATTATTATTATTATTATTATTATTATTCGAATTATTAATTTTATTCGTTGTATTTCACTAAATTTTTAATTTTAAAAGGAGAATATGAATTAATTGGCCAATAAATAAGATTTTGAGCAAATTTAAAATCTCAGAAGAACCACTATCAAACTCATTTCCTAATCTCAAACCGTTGCTATATCCCTGTTGCTTTTTTAAATAGTAATCGAATTACACTATGGGCCATCGGAAAAGTATAAGGATTTAGGGTTTAGGTTAAACAATTGATCTGATGGCGGTCAATCTTTGTTACAACAAACCATTATTATATTATGAACGATTGATCTAATGGTGGAATAATCTTGTTACGCGACAAAACAGAAAACATTACATAATATTGTTTTATGATCTTGTTACGCAACCAAGGAAAAAAACAAATCATATATTAGAATATTATTATTATTGATTTTAAAAAATAAATAAAATAAAATGTATATTTATTATAATAAAATCAAAATGTATAATATGTATAAGCTAAATACACAACAAATGCAAATTATGTGATGATGATGAAAATTTGGAATTAGATCAGTCTAAAAGATTGATTTATTGATGTTTATAATAATAAAATTTTTCTTGTTTTGTTTCAGGGCGGTGCTAAAAAAAAACAAATATAACCAATTAAAAGAATAAGTCCAAGGGTCAAAAGCTTGCTAGAAGTTATGTTTTACACAGTAACAATAAATCCAAACCAAAAATGACAGCTAAAATAAAATATAGAACATGTAGAACAAGGTGAAGAACTTCTGAAGACTTCTACCATTGCTAATTGGATATATGCAGGCTGGAAAAAAAATAGCAAAAGAAGCATCGGATTTACTATTTTATCTGATATGATAAAATACTATTTTTTTGACCTTTAAATCTGACGTACGCACACAGAAAAGTTTTTGGAGAAGGAAAGAATAAAATTTTTTTACATATATGAATTTAATGGGATAGAGCACATGATATCATGTGTAGCATCGCAAATTTCTTTCATGCTGTACTCAATATGATACTACCTACCACCTGCTGTTTTGGCAAAAGACCGTTATAGGGAATTTACAATCATAATCGTGTGACCAATTCACAATGTGATACAAGATTTTTATTTATATTTGATAAACATTAATATATACATTTTAAAAATAAAAATAAAATATTATTTGCATTAAATATTTTGAGAATAATACAATTTATTTGTTTCAAGATCAAAAAAATTGGATCGATTTGATGCAAATTGGGCCTTTATATACATTTTTAAAGGAGTGTTAATCACGAAGTAGTAAGAAAGTCGAAAAGCTGTTTTTATGTCATATTTACAAATAATTACAGTAAACCTATATTATGAATCAATATTATATAGTAAGCCATAATGATGTTATTATGATTCTTTGGTTATGAATTATAACCATTTAGATATATAATGTGAAGGCAATGACGATAAATGTTTGAATAATTACGATAATAATAATGATATATGTATAAAGTAATGTTATGAAGATATGAAATAAGGATGATGTATATGTGGAATAATGTTGACAGATGTATTGTTGTTATAATAATAAACATCAAGAGAAATAAAAGTACATTTAACCAATATGGAAAATTTCATATCATAATCGTCGGTCGTTATATAAAACATATAGGTGAATTTCAGACAGGCTGTTATACATTATAGGAAATTTGATTAAAAGACCATTATAGAGTAAGGTTTTTTATGTAGTATTTTAAAAAAGATCGTCAATTAATGCTTTTTAATAAGGATTCATATATTTATTGTAAAGACTGTATATGGCTGAAACCCATCAATTAGTTCTCATTTAACTGTCAAAAGGTTAAAATGTAAATCACTATCAGAAAGAGTACTATCACGGGAGAGTTGTTTATTACACGCCATTTAATTCTCTGCAATGATCATGAATAGCTGTTATTATATAGCACAGATCACTTCCAAAAACGCTGCTAATCTTTAAACGCTGATACTTTTCTAAACTTTTAAACATCATCAAAACTCTCTGTTTTTGCAACATTCTAGACCTGAAAAATAATGCAAAGGTAAATATTTTACAATACAAAATAAACTATTAAACAAATTTCTTTTTCATAACCAGGGTGTAAGTATAGAACCACAGAATTGACGTGCTAACCAAATTTAAAATTTATAGCAATCAAATTGACACACAATTAATAGCGCGTTTCCAGCTAAGCCCTTTTTTAGCCTAAGAAGGCTAGTAAACTATACATTAAACGTTGTACAAGTTGGCCTAATTTTTAAAAAGTTTTGGTGGGAAAAAAACTACAAAAAAGGATCTCAATGTATTACTATTACTGAAATTGGTACTAGTACATTTACGTTTTAAATGTACCCCATTTTCTCCTATTATATTTATTCAATAACAATTTTTATTATTATCAATATTACCAGAAAAATGAGACTTGTATATAAATTGGTAGTGAGATGTATAATAATGCAATAGTTAAGTTAATTCTGATAAGAAAATGGAAAAGATTAATTTTTTTTAATTAGTCAATAAGCGGCTTTCTAGTTTATTTGTGAGGTAACAAGTGTAAATCAACAAGATACTCTGATAGATTCTGTGAAGGTTGTATTACAAAGTCTTTTTCACTACTTGAACACCTGGAAATAAGATAGTTGATGATTGTATTCAACAATGTCAAATGAAACCATCATCCCTGCCAAGATATATTTTAGAATGAATTCTTTGAAAAAGTAACAAAGTTGACAGAAGGTGGATTTAGTTCAATTTATACTGCTACATTTACAAGGGTGGTTATGTTGTAAATCAGTTATTTTGGTAATTCTTATTACATTAATTAATTATATCTTACTTATTGTTAAATTTAAATTGATGCCTAAAAGAATCTTAAAAAAAAAGTTAAAAATGTGAAAGTGGCAAAATGTTGACATATTGTTATTTTGTTCGTATGATGTTCCTGATAGATTGTCAATAAGACTATTGTAACGTTTGTTCCCAAGACTTACATCTGGCGCTTGCCAACACACCGCAGTACGGAATTTCTCTCTTCCGTTTTTAGCCTGATTTCATCAATAAAACGCTTCACTTATCCCTACAAAGGTTGTAAACTCCGTGGGTGTGTCAATTGTATCTATAAATGGTTTGATTCCGAATATTCCAAAGTGGTTATAATGAACCAATCCTTGTATGACGATTTTGACTCACATAACGTGTACTAATCAATAATAACAAATAATAATAATGTATAACAATATTAAATTCCGAGTCGCTTCCATGTCACCAAACACAAGTTTCTAACTTGAAAGTATTCTTTTCTAAGAAGATATATGCGTGTAGGGAACTCTGGTTGCAAATGATATTAATATATATTCGATTCTCCGGAAATTGGAAATGCAGGTTAAAAAGCATGCAGAGTCAAAAAATCTATATACCATGCTGATCAAAATTATTAGACGATGCATAGAATTATGATTTAGGACTCTTTAAGAGAATTGTTGATAATAATTGGTTTATTATATGCCTGCCTATGAAATGAGACATGCTATAATTTCCTTTATTGCATGCCATGACTTCCATAGGCATGCAATGACGGAAATTATAAGATGGATGTCATACGTTCATTTCAAAGTCCGACACCAGTTATTATAGCATGCTTTATTCGCTGATATTCCAAATAATGCCACAGACGTGCTCTAATGTATGCTTCGCACTCTTATTTATTGTTATTATTTATTAAAGATAAAAATAGTATAATAAAATGCAAGTTTATTTAAAATTTACACAGGAGAAATCAATAGAATTTTTAATAATTAATACGCGCGTACATATTTACAAAATATTTATACATATAATATCTTAAAGATTCACTTTGCAAGTAGTACCAATCAATGATTAATGATTTTGACTGGTGGATTGTTTAATATGCATTATATGCATGCATTATGTTATCAGATTTTATATATTGTGTGTGCTGTAATGCATTGATGTGCTTTTTCAAGGAGTTGTATTAGGAAGAAGCTGTTTCGAAATTAAAATTAAAGATTTCACGAAAAAAAAAAAAAAAAACTCTAATTTTTGATATTGTCCTGGAGTTATTTTTAGTCCCACCATTGTATTTCTATTTATAAAAATTTTCTATATTAAGACATTTTTCACTCCTCATGTATCTCCCGTTTGAGAAATGTGAATACAGTGATAATTATATTTGGTGACATTTCATATATTTCGAGCATAGTAATATGATGTGATGTTTGGTATATCATTTCACTTCATTTATTTCTTATAAACTTTAATTTATTTTCTAAAGTTGTGTAATGGTCATTGTCAATAATTTCCGAATTTAATTAACCTCATCTCCGTAAACAGGTTTCAATTTAAAATTTATTTTACTATTGTTCAGTATTGCCTTTTTAGGATAGATTAGTGAAAACAATAGTAATAGTTGTTTTAAACGATCGGGAATAATACTAATCAAAATTGGAAAAATTATTTATTATAAATTGGCAATGTTTTCGTCAGATTCTTTTTTTTTCTTCGTCAAAATAATAAAGGTTAAAAAAATAATTTCTTTTGTAAATACTTTCACATCTTTTTTGTTCCGCGAATAAAAAAGGTTTCTTTGACGTTTATTTTTAATTTTTAATTTCTTTTCTTTTTTTATCTTTAATTTATAATTTTTGGTTTTTGATAAATCAAAAAAAAAAAATCAAAAAAAAACAATAAAATCTTGTAAATTTTTTCCAATCTCAACTTTTAATTTTTATTTCACGTTTTGTTTAAATTTAATTTTCCCTTTCAATTAAAAAAAAAACCAATTAAAAAAATGCAAGAAACAATTAACGCTAGCCTTAATAATAAAATCAATGACTTTAGCTCATGCCAACACATCAAAAGATATTTGGATTCTGACGGATGGTGCAAAAAATGTGCACTAAAAAATAATAAATGGACAAGTGGAAATGTCCATATTGATAAATTTATAAAGAAAACTCAAAAGAAATCTAGTAAATGGACCGATAATTTCTTGGAATGGATTCCATTCGAAAACTTTGAAGCTAAAAGCTTAAAGAAAATTGGCAGTGGATGTTTTTCCAACATTTATCGTGCCACTTGGTTGGACGGTAAAAGAGTCAAATCTGCAAATAAAACTGTTTGTGCCCGATCTTCTCCAATCACCGTTGTTCTAAAAAGTATTAAAAATTCTGCAAATATGTCTGAAAAATATGTCAAAGAGGTAAATCTATTATTTTCATAAATATTACATTTTATTTGATTTTTTTTTTTTTTTTCGAATTATCCCATTCATTATTATTTTTCTTTATTTATAGTTGGAGAAATATTACAAATGCACGTTGGTGAAATCCAAAAAATGTTCAAGTCATTTTGTGGAAATCTACGGAATAACATATGACGTTAAAGCCGACGAATACATATTAGTAACCCAATATTCCGAATTTGGTAATCTTAGAGACTTTATCAAAGAAAACAAGTTCAGTAATATTAGTTGGTCACAAAAACTTTGGTGGTTGTGCGACATCACTTCAACTCTTGCCACCATTCACAAAGAAGGTCTGTTTCATGGAAATTTACATCCTGGCAATATTTTACAAATCGGTGATGACGTTAGAGAAACTCGATCCACCCTTGTTGATATTGGATTATCAATGCCTGCCAATGATAATTTCGCTGATTATAACGAAGCCCTTGATAATAACGACGATGAAGGTTTTTATGGAGTGCTTCCTTATATTGCTCCAGAAGTGTTAAAAGGAAACAAGTACACCAAAGAATCCGATTTGTACAGTTTAGGAATCCTGATGATGGAATTTTCAACAGGAGAACCACCATTCTGCGACAGACCACATGATCAAACCTTGATCAAAGAAATTTGTGAAGATCACTTGAGACCCAGTTTCTTGGAAAATACACCAAAAAAATTCAAAGACTTGGCATTACACTGCACCGATCCAAACCCATCAGTGAGACCACCTGCCAAATTATTATTATATGTATTTAATGATTGGTGGCAAGCAGCTGAAAAAGCAGAAAATTACGAAATAGGTCGTCAATTCAAAAGTTCAAACGAATTTATCAAGAATATGGATGATTTCAAGGTGGAACTTGAACCCCAAGCCATTTATTCCAGCAGACAATTTGATTTCACTGATTATAATAATATTATTATTACTAATTATGTTGATGTGAAATATGATAATGCCAGAGATAGTAGCAGTAGTGATGTTAGGAGTAGAAGCGACAGCACAAGCAGCAGTGGCAGCAGTTTTGATGATGATGACGATGATATCGATGATTATTATTGTTATCAACCTCGTTATCAAGATGATGACGATGAAATGTTTTCTTCTTCATCTTCAATGTTTCATAGCAGTGAAAACAACAAATTTGAATCCAAATATTTACTTGATCTTAGCGCACCACCTAAATTCAATTTAAATTTCGAAAGAGAAAAGAAAAATTTCGACTTTATGTAAATAATATTTTCATTTTTTTAAAAAAAGAAAAACCATCTTTCAAAGTATTTTTTTTTTTTATTAATTTAATTTTTTTTTTTTTCAAAAGTAATGTTTAGCTTTTAATTTTTAATTTAATTTTTTTTAATTTTTTAATTTAATTTTTAATTTTTAATTTAATTTTTTAATTTTTTAATTTAATTTTTTAATATAATTTTTTGTAATTAATCTAATTTGTCCTAGTCGTAATTATTTTTTTAACCTTTAATTTTTGACCGGATCAAAAATAAACAATCATAACAATGACTGATAATTTTGTACAATAATCATTTTTTTATAATATTGTTGCTTAATTCCTTAACAAAATGTTTCAAGTACCTGATAATATAAATAAATAAATGGCCAACTTATATCGAGTTTACATAAATTCAAGGAAAACAAATTGTTATATGGATGTTCAAAATTACAATTTTGGTGTTAAAATCCCACTTTTATCAGAAAAGTGTGCCCTTTCTTCGGTTATATAAATAGAATATTTTTTAAAGAATTATCTTTATGGTTGTTATACACTGTGTTTAGACCGGAGTCTATCTTCCTAATTTGAAAATTTTTCAAAATTAAGGATTTTCAAAACAATATCAATAAAGTTGTTGAATGTACATATTTGGCCGTTAATATAAATAAAAATAAATAATTAAAGAAAATTCAAGAATCACTTTTTACCCAAATATGGAAATAACTTTCGCAATAAAAATACTGGTTCACGTACTTTCCAAGTTATTAATTATTGATTTCCCTTCCTTTAGAGCAAAATTGAAAAAGAACAATTTATTAATACTACTAGTATAACAGATTCTTTCTTTCTTTTGCCACATTCTTCACTCCTTTGCTTTCTTCTCCCTTCTCCCCCCCCCCCTCTTCCCTCTTTCCTCTCCCCATATCCCATCTTTTGTTCATTCTTTCATCTATTCAACTTTATTTTTAAATAAATAGAAATAAAAGAAAATATGAACTACAAAAATGTTTTTGTCATATTGCTTACATTTCTATCCATGCTGGTTGAATCTAAACCACAACAAGAATCCAAAAAAACAAATACATTTACCAACTTCGCCACCACAACCAACAACACCATCGTCACTGATACCGCTTCAGATGCTGGCCCTACGATGAAACTATCAGATAGACAATTACTTGTGTTGCTTGGGATGACTATTGTATCATTGAACGGATTGTGTGCAAGTTACGTTATTATTAGAACCCTGAAACGCTGGTGTGCTACTCGCACTTCTTTGCCAATGGCTTTAAGGGTTCCTTTCTATATCACTATGTCAGGTAAAAAACATGCTTAGACGCGATAAATACGTGGTTTTTTTTTTTATTTAATTTACTAATTTTGATTCATCGATTTCTATTTATTCCAAATAAACAAATAACAGATTTTCTACTATTCGTAATTCATTTTACAAATCACGTAAGTCCATTCATTATAATAATAATCCAATCCAAAATATCCTCTAATTAAATTGATTCGAATAGATTCATGTTTTTATATACGGAGAACCATGGCCAGAAAATCCACAATGTAAAATAATAGGCGGCCTAACTTTCTTCTTTGTAGCTTGCCATATGTTACTGGTGGAATTATTGGCACTGTTCACCTATTTAAGAGTTTGTCGTGGTAAAAGAATTGATTTGTCAATATTTGATTGGAAAATGTTCATTTTGATTTTTTCCATTTCTTCGTTGCTTACTTTGATCGGAATACCGAGTTATGGATCCGGAAAATATTGGTAAATATCTAAATAGCGATGGTGTCGACGATGTGATATTGGTTATTACATAAATTTACAAAAAAATATATATTCTTTTTAGGTGTTTTGCGACTAATAAAAACAGTATTGCAGTGCCAATTATTTTAGTAATAATGACCTACACGGTATTGGGAGCAACGTTATTTTTTTATATAATGACAATTAGAAAAGTAAATTCCGTTCTCCAAGATGCAAATGGTGATAATGATGATAATAATAATAATCGAGTATTGAAATACGAGTCAATCATTACCAGAAAGATTGCAACTTATGTTCTAATCTTTATAGTACAATGGTCACCTTCAAGTGTTTATGTGTTTGGTCAAATCGTTGGTGTAAGTTGTTGTTTTAAAAAAATGTTTTTTGTTTTTTTTTTTTAATGATTTATTAATTTTTATTTTTTTGAATAGTATGCACATATTTGGGTTTATTTTGTAACAGGTAATCAATTATATAAATATATAATTTTTTTTTATCAAAGCACAATTTTTTTAATTCACTTTGTATGATGTAGAAATGACGATAAACTTGGGTGGTATCCTCAACATGATACAGTATATAATAAATGAAGGATTTAGCGACAATTATAATACCAATAAATCTGATTCTAGATCCACTTCTAAATCTAACAACAATAGCAACAACGGCGAGATTAACAAATATAATAACTTAAACTCTGGCTCAGATTCAGATTCAAATTCTTTAATCACTGCCAATTTAAGACATGATGGTGATGCAGACAGAGGTAAAGATTTTGTTGTCGTGGATCTTAACGGCAACAAGAATGAGAAGATGGAAGAGAATTTAGATAATGATAAAGAAAGTTACTTGTCATTTGAATTTGAAAGTTATTACCATTAATTTATTGATTTATTAATTTATTAATTACATATATATAGACATTAAATGGAACATTAAAGATTTTATTGCATATTCACATCATTAATTAATGATTTCTGATTAGAATATATATCATTATTATGACTAATTGATAATCTAGTCCAATATTAGACGCATAAACATTGCAATAGATGCTTCATCTTGCAGTGTTGGACTTATAATACATCTAGAATGAGAAAAAAAAATTTATTCGCAAACCGCACCTTGATTTAAATTAGTAATTTTCTATGTTTGACATCCATTAAAATATATTGTTTGCTTCTTTAAATTGAATAATGAGCGTTCCGTCATTACCATTAATAACTTGATAAAAAAAATTTTTTGGAAATGTTGTATGTGAAATTGAAATTATGTGAAATTGAAATATTATGGAGTGGGGTGAAATTCTGATTGGCTAATTTGAATTTCACGTATGTAAATTTGAATTGCGAATTCACATAATTTCATTTTCACAACAGAAACAAACAATTCGATATTAATAGTTTTTATTCTAAAAATAAAATTATTAACATATATTAAAAATTTTGTATGCCAAGATTAGTAAAAAAGGTTTGTAAACAAAAAAACTGGAAACATAAATTCCCGCACCAGTGGCCCCACATGACCTATAGCGCAATAATAAGTAACAGGTGGATTGTTGTTATTAACAAGTGAATAATACAAAGATTATTAAAGAAATAATCATGTTCCACGGTTAATTTTAAAACATGCAGCGGATGATTTTTGTGAAAAAATAAGATGATAATAATAATAACAGAATAATAATGACATAATAATAATGACATAATAATAATAATGACAGAATAATAATATTTAATGATAATAATAAATATTTATTTTGGATAGTGTCACGTATAACCAAACCCTTTTTTCGGGTTTCTATTGTATCATGTATTTATTAACTCATTCGTCAATAAAGGTTTTGTGGGTTTCTATCATCATGTTGTGTGTGTGTATGTGTTCATTCAGGAAATAAATCGTTACAGAGAGATGTTAGTATTGTTTGCTCTTGGATATTCATATACAAAAAAGCTGTAACATTGATTTCGTGCGATAGGAAGAAAAAGCTATATATGAATTATTTATAATGAAAATAAACATATGAGGTGTAAACGAGTATGTTTTTTATTGTAAAAAATAAGAATACATTCGAGTAGAAATAAAATTAGAAATTAGCATCAAAACCTAAGAGAACAAATTTAAAATAAATTAAAATAAGTTTAAAAATGCTACAGTGCCCAACAAATACAACAGATAAATATATTTTTTATCTATTTTTTACCTGGCATTGGAAAAGTTGTAGAAAATGATTCCACCTCTTTTTTTAGATTGGAAATGTCTTCATTGTCTTGACATGCAGCAACAAAATCTTTCATCATTTTACTACCTGCTTTTTCCTTGATCCAGTAAAAATTTATTTATTGGTATTTTTTTTTTTTTAATGAAATGAACTGACCAAAATTTCAAATTAATTTTAAATGATACCTGTACAGCAAGAGCTATTTGTACTGCACGATTTAAGAATTCGGCAACTTTTTCAAAATCTTTTTCTTTAAAACTTCTTGATGTCAATGCAGGAGTTCCAAGACGAACACCACCTGGAGATAACATGTTGGTATCACCAGGAACAGAATTTTTATTAATTGTTATGCTAAGTGATTTGAGAATCAATTATATAATATAAATATAAATCTGTTAATATTAATAAAATAGAATGAATAATCATAATAAAAAAAGTATATGTATGTACTTGACCATGTCACATATCTTCTCAACCTTGCTACCGGTTAATTTAAGAGGTCTTAAATCCCAAAGAACTAAATGATTATCAGTCCCTCCGGTTGCTAATCGATAACCATGACTTATAAGAGCATCACCCAAAGCTTTGGCATTAGCGCGAACTTGTTTTGCGTATTGTTGAAATTCAGGGGTAGCGACTTGTTTTAAGGAAACGGCAATTGCTGCAATAGTATTATTATGTGGCCCACCTTGACATGATGGGAAAACTGCATTATTAACACGAGATTCTAAATCTTTTTTTTTTCTAAAAAAAATTAAACCAGCGCGTGGACCTCTAAGGGTTTTATGAGTGGTGGTTGTAACAACATCACAAAGTTCAAAAGGATTATTGGCTTCTTGACCTGCAACCAAACCACCAATATGGGCTATGTCAGCCATTAAAAAGGCATCATGTTGATCTGCGACCTTTCTTAACCTGACATAATCCCAATCACGAGCGTAAGCACTTGCGCCGCATATAATAAGTTTAGGACGAAAAAGATTGGCATTTTCTTCTAAACGATCATAATCAATGATTCCAGTTTCAGGATTGACACGATATGGCATTGATTCAAAATATATTGAAGAAGTGGAAATTTTTTTCTTTGATGTTTGCCAACCATGTGTTAAATGACCACCCGATGGTAAATCCAAACCCATTAATCGATCGTGAGGTTGAATCAAAGCAGTTAAAGCAGCAAAATTGGCTGTGCTTCCAGAATAAGGTTGAACATTCACGCCCCATTCATCAGAATCCAATCTGAAAGCTTGTAAGGCTCTTTTGCGACAAAGACTTTCTACCTGATCAATATATTCATTCCCACCATAATAACGTGCACCAGGAAGCCCCTCGGAATACTTATTAGTTAGTGGTGATCCATTAGCTTCCATTACAGCTTGAGAAGTAAAATTCTATGATAAAAAAAATAATACAGATGAATTTAGTTGTTTCTTTCTGTAAACAAATATAGTCAAACCTCGTTTCAACGAATTAAAATTAAATTCGCGTTACAACGAATTTTTAAAAATTTTGCTTCACATATAAAAAGTATATAAAATTCGTTGAAACGCGATAGTAATTTAGTATAACGAATTTTAGATGCCTGTGTCCGTCCCTACAGATTCGTTGAACGAGGTTTGACTGTATATATATATATATATATACAATGTACCTCGGACGCAATTAACTCTAAACCAGAGAATTGTCTATATTTTTCTTTTTGAATTAATTCATAAATTTCTTTATCTTCTTCATGTAAAGGAACATTAAGACAACTATTCTGTTATCAAACAGTTACAAGATGATTTAATAAAGTGTATATAAATTTTTATTGAAGTAAAAAATATATAATTTACCCATGAATCAACCATGATTAAAAATAATTTTTACACTATAGAAAAAAAAAATCCCAATCTTTTTTTTTTTTTTTTGATAAAAAATAATTAAATATCACGTGTAACATTGGGTCAAATCTAGTCATACATGGAAAAAATTCTTATACTATTTATTATTCAAAGAAATCATCATTTTCAATCATTGTTAAATTAGGATCATCAGCTAATAATAAACAAATGATATGATTGTTATTATTAGTATCATTTTGGGATCACGATTTATATAATTATCATAAAAATCATTATTATTTATCATTTACCTTTAAAATCTTGCTCTTTATGATGATGTTGCTGTTGATTCTTTGGTTTCTTATTTTTTGATTGGTTTTCAATTTTTTGGATGATTTTTAGTTTTAATTCTTCTCTAAATTGTTTATTTAAACTAATAAAATCATTATTTTTCATAGATTCTTTTATTGATTCTCTGATTAAATTTCTCCTTGATATCATTTCTTGATCATCAGCATCTGATGTTGGATAAAGTGATAAATATTTCTTGGTTGTAGGAAAATGCTAAAATAAAATAATATAAAATTATTAATTAAATAATACTTATTAAAGGTTATTTATAGCATTTTAACATCATATTGTTATTATACCATAACATAATTATAATCAATTTTTAATTCTCTTAGCTTTTCTTCTAATTCATTTTTTTCTTGATCATCTTCAGCAGTATCAATTAATTTTTCAGTCTTTTTAATTGCCCTTTCCACTTTTTTTCGATCTAAAATATATTTTGTAAAACTATTATATATAATAATTACATTTTAACCATATTATTTTAAAAAAAACCAATCTTACCAAAATGTTTAACCATACGATATTTAGAAACAATTTCATTTTCTCTTGATGAGGTCAACTTTTCAATATAAATAATCTTTAAAGCTTTTAGTTGTCTTTCTAAACTTAACTGTCCTTTAGCAGAAGATTTTTCTGTTGTCTATATACACGTACCCACAGACACATATGGTAAAAATTAGTATCCCGAATACAGTTCAATTCTAAAAAACTTTTTTTTTCCTCTATTAAAAAAGTTTGACCTGAATGTAATGAAAAATACTCTACTCTTCTTAAGATCCTTTCTGTATCTCGTATTTTCTTTTTTAAAGTAGAAATACTCATATCTTCTGGCAGCTCCGTATCTACTTTTTTGTTTTTACTTCTCTTGTTTATTCTTACTGGTGGCATTTTTGACTTATAAAATAAAATAAAAAAAAAAATGATCAACAAAAAAAATTAAAATTCCTTGTTATTTAACAACTTGTCAAGAATTAGAAGGGGACTTTATATTCCCTTCATAAATAAAACTTTTGCTACTCCGTTTTGACAAACAGCATGTAGAACTAGAATGGCAAATACACTACTAAGAGTAACAGTTTTCAGAAGAAACATCCATATAACGAACAAGATAGAATTTATTACTACTACAATGCAATGACAGTCGAAACAAACTTGTGATAATTTTCAGATTCAAGAATTGCTACTAATGAAGGTTTTGGTTTTTTACACAATGATCAAATAAAATATATTTAATAACAAAATCAATTTTGAAAGAAACAACTTATATAAATAATAAAAAAACAAAAAGAAGATAATAATCTGTTGTTAAATTTGTCTTTTGATAATAACTATAGTGGTGTTTTAACAACAAATAATAATAATTATAACATTTCAATTAATATAGGTGAATATGATGATGATGATGATGATGATGATGATGGTGATGATGGTGATGATGATGATGATAATGATGATGATGATGATGATGATGATGATGATGATGATGATGATGATGATGATACAGAATCATATTTACAAAATAATATCAAAATTCAGCCTTGTTCTTCAAGAGAGAACTGGAAGTTATGTATATATAGTAATTTTAATATTTTGAACATTGTGCTTCATCTAGTTAACTCAAATAACACCAATTGGGATGATGTTATCACTGATAAAATGCAGATCCTCACGACATCAATTCGTCCTAAATTGGATTATACTTGATAACATGCAGTAATATACAGTAATATATTCTTTTATCCAAGAAATCACATTGATTACATCAAAATCGTCAGGAAGTGCTAATGGAATTTTTAATATTTGGATATTTGAATGATAACAACAAAGATGGCAATATAAAGAACCATTTTTTCAAAGGTGTAAAGCAAATAAAGTCAATGATAAAAAAGAACATCCTTGGTCTGATGGAATATTAAGCAAAATAGTTTTTCACATAATAAAATGATCTACATTTCTCTAGACAGATCCTCGTGTTGCACATCATCTATAAACGTCAAAAATGGTCACCTGACTTTAAAAGTTTATATATAGCACAAAATTTTTAAAGAAAGAAATTCTAATGGAACTTTGCAAGAAATCATGGAGATACATGGGTCTATATAGGAATGGAATTATTGATTATTATTCTTTTCTTTTAATTATCATAGTATTATTTTTCAACTAATTTTAAATTATTATATATAGAAAATTATATAACTCATTACCATTAGTGTATCTGTTTTTCTAAATGGTCAATGATTTGACACAAAAAATTTTTTGCGCTTTGCATAATAAAAAATATTACTTAAATTGGAAAGATCTACATTTACTATTGACGTTTATAGATGACGTGCACCATAATACAATTCACCATTACTATATTGAACGTCCACTGTAGTGCGAAAAAAAATTATTGAACGTAGTAATAGTAATAGTAATAGTAAATAATAAATTCGAGTTATTTCTTCAATTAGCTAAAAAATACTTCTTTCAAAAATTAATAATGTCAAAAACAATTTTATTTTATAGAACAAAAGGTAAATATGGCGCATTAAGTAATTTTTATTCTTCTCCAATAATTATTGATGAGTTCACTTGGCCAACCGTTGAACATTATTTCCAAGGTAGTTTATTGTTAATAATAATGACAAATAAACATTCCAAAAAGCGAAAAATTATGAATAATTAATTAATAACTTCAAGTATTTATTTATATGATTAGCTCAAAAATTTAATAAAGAAGATCAAAAAAATTTGCAAGATGAAATTCGATTAGCGTCAACTCCGCACGAAGCCGCAAAGTTAGGTAGAAATTTCGAAGGTTTAAGAAGTGATTGGAATGAAAGCAGAGATTCTGTTATGTTGAAAGCTTTAAGATTTAAATTTACACAGCATGAAGATTTAAAAGAATTATTATTAAGCACAGGAGAGAGCAAATTAATCGAGGACTCACCTAGTGATAGTTATTGGGGTATTGCCACAAAAAATGGTGTGAAGGGTGAAAATAAATTAGGCTTATTATTAATGGCAGTTAGATCGGAGTTACAAAGTGATTTATCTAATATTAATGACGATAAAAATTAAAACATCAATTCTTAGTTATTTTGTTTTTTTGAAAAAAAAAACCTCTTTAAAAGTATTTCAAAGAAAATATATAAATTAATTTATTCGTATTTTTATTCTTTCTTATTATTGTTGTTGAAATTTGTGGTGATGATGATAGTTGGTGTTGGTGATGATGATGATGGTGGTGATGGTGATGATGATGGTGATGGTGGTGATGGTGATGGAAGTTATCTACTCGAATAAGTTTATTCGAATCAAGCGAATGACATTGAATAATTACTATGCTTATTCGAATAATTTTTTATTCGGATCAAACGAATCATTTTGAATTTGAATATTATGTCTACCCGAGACAATTCCTTTTTTGAAACTCGATTTCTGGGGTTGAATTATTCGAATCACTCACATTGAACAATTATTTGAAATGAATGAACGAATAAATTTTTACTTGAATGAATACTTCGACTTACGAATAATTTAAAAACAAAATATTGAATGAGAATATGTGTTTTGAATTAAGGCAGGCTGGTTAAAAAGAATAAAAGATAGTAGATTAATTTTTTTTTTGAAAAAATAGTATAAAGCTGTAGAACAACTCTGACCCTTGTACATACAACGTGCTACTGGGATAATTATAACTTCATGGAATGCCATCATTACTCCAGCTACCTACCATGTTGGAGCCAAGCAGCAGAGTTCTGATATAATTCTGGTGGGCAAATCAATTTAATTGGTGGTTCTTAAATACCTACCTGGCTTATCTCTGCAGCATTGATAATATCTAAAATTGAAATAAAATTTTTTATTGTTGATTAAATTCTATGAAAATATGAAAAATTATACACCAGCAGTCCTAAATTCATTTACCAATTTTGTGGTGCATCTTCTTTTCAACTCGCGATGAAACGATGAATAAGAAAAGTCACCACCAAAGGCAACAATGACATTATGATCAAACCAATCTTTGTTGGAACCAAGGGTTCTACACAAAGTTTCGACATTGCCTTTTGTTTCCAACATGATTATCAAACTTGATAGATCGGAACCCCTTTGCACCATAAAACTCATGCAAGGTAGAATAATGTTCTTGGGTATATTGAACATGGGTTTAAAAGGAAAATATTGAGGTCCGTAATGTAGGGATATTATTAATTGAGTGTGAAAAAAATAAACATGTTGAGTTATTTTATTATATATAATTTCTCATAATTTCTCATTTTTCTATTGCAGCAAATAAATCTCTTCTATTCCAATCACTTGCTTCCTAAAAAGATCAAGGTCAACTATTCCATATTTACCTTTATCCTTCTTCTTAATTTGATCTGTATTAATATAGCAACAGTACCTCCCTCTGTATTGGTATGTACTAAACATTCTTCACATATTTCTGATGGTTTGCTAATTTTAGAATGTCAAAAGGCACGTCTGTCTAGATATGCATATGGACGAAAATTATGGGACAAGGTCAAAAGGTCACGAATTTGGTTGTTATCCAAAGAACATTGTGAGTATTGGAAAATCATTCCGCCATGAATTTTAAGGCTTTCTTTGATAGATCCAGCCTTCCTACAAGCCTTTCAGATCTTCATTTTTGCATATTCGTGTCCAATTCTTCTTCCTTTGCCTCTAATGCAAACATGAATATGCTTTATTAGTTTCCCATTTTCATGTTTCTGGTATTGAGGATGAAAACGAATAAAGATCTGGAGACATTTTATATGATAAGAGTAAGCTGCAAGTGTATTAACGACCGACTGTTAACGGATTAACGTTATGGACCCATTAAGGATATTTGAATCCTTTAATATTAAGGATTTTTTTTTCTTCCAGATTTGTAACGGGTTAATTCCATCAAATAGCAAATATTATTGTTATTAACACGATATTGATAGTATATCAATAGATTAAAAACATTTATTAGAATTTAAATAATAAAATTTTTATTTTTAAAAAAATCTGCATGTTAATAAATTACTAGCATCTTTGACTTGGTATAGATGTTGCAGATACAGATACAGCTTTGTCGAGACGTGACATCAATTTTTTTGTGTTTGGATAGTCGTGTGATGAATAGAGGCTTTTCTATTACTATGCAATCAGTTTCAATATTTTCGAAAAAATTATCTTGTTCATATTGAATAATAAAATAAACTAAATTTATCAATGCGGACAATCAAGGTTGACGAAATACTTTGGCAGGGCGGGAAATTGGAGTTGACCAATTAAACCGATCAAATTTTCATAACCAATGATCAAAGGTATGGTGGCTAAATATTGATTTTATATATCTGTATTTCATTGGTCAATATCGATTGAAGAGAACCTTTAGTATTAGTATTAGTGATCATTATGTATAATTAATTGTAAAAATACAGTTTTATTTACAAAGTAAATACATTATTATTATTAGCAAATTATTATAAAATTTTTTAACTATTTAAAAAAAATATTCAATTGATAATAAATACATATTTATCATTATCATTATCATTTTAAATAGCAATAAATTGTTGTCAATAAGCAAATTCATAAATAATGTAAATTGAATCATTTTAAAGAATTAATATTCACTAGATCAAAACATTTCCAAATCTATTTTCATCAAAATTCAAATTTTGTAAAATTAAAATTCAAATTTAATAAATAATAAAATTATAAATTATTACCATTAAATATTTTAAAGTATTCACTAGATATATATAATATGTTTATTGATGATAATTATTATAATTTATTCAGTTCTTTGAATTAGATGAACTCCACTATCACTCCAAACAGGTCCACTCAATTCACCAACTTCAAGTTTGAATGCCGCATCTTCAAATGAAGGTTGCATTTGCCCTCTACCAAAAAACCCTAAATCGCCGTTACGTTTTGCACTCGAGCAATCAGATTCGGTCAACGCAAGTTCGCCAAGAGCAATTTCCTTGGCTTTAATTCGTTCATAATAGCCTTTTATCAAATCAAATGCTTCTTCCTTAGTTCGAGTTATCTCTGACTATTATTTATCATTTTATAAATTTAATAATTAAAATAATTTTTCTCATTCTAAAAAAAATTTATAAATAATTTTAAATGACCAACTTGTCTCCAAGAACTAGGTCGCCGACTTTCTCTGTGTTTAACTAACAAATGGCTTGCTTTAATTTGTCCAGCCCCACCATTTACCGGATCAATAGTATTTAACTGTTGTGCTGAATTTTCACTATAACCTTTAATGCTCTGAGGATCTACGCCTCTAGGAAGTTCCCAAGTACTTTCCTTGGTGACTCGATTATAGTAATAAGGCATTTTACGAGAACGAGAAACACGGGTTTCCCATTGCGTTGAAGGGTCAACATCGCTTGTAACAACTTGTGAATTGGTGGTTGTATTTGTATCTCGTGAATCAGTGGTAGTACTAACGTTTTCAGTTGTTTCTCCAAACTTGACATCTGAAGTACTTTCTTCATCATTCACATTTTGGGTATCATTGTTAACTGCTATTTCTGTATTATGTTTTGCAATTTCGTCATTTGTTTGACTTGCCTTTTGAAAATTATTAATATATACAAACAAGTATAAGGAAAAGATTATTTTATTGTTATTGATTAATTTATCAGTTATTCCATTACTTTCCTTCTACAACTACTCTTACCATTATTTCAAGTTTTTTTTTTTTTGGTAAATAATAAAAATAGAAAGGGTTAAAAGCTTTCCAAATTGAATGTTTATATGTATATATATATTAATGTATATACAAGATCAAATTAATTTATATTTCATGCGATAGAATGTTACACCAAGTTACATCAAGCATAGATCGTATAAATTCATAATGGACAATACATTATTATTATTATAATAAATAAATTCCTTAACAATAAAAATTGTCAAATTAGGAAATTGAGAAAGATGCAAATGGAAATTTATATAGTATGATTTATTTCCAGAAATAAAGAACCATGACTAAGTAAAAACAATTGATTAAAGTCAAACAATTGGATAATAAATCCGTCACCTAATAATATAATACATTCAATATTAGCTAATAAAAATTTGACACGCGAATACAATCTAGAAGTTATCAATTCTTCAATAATTTTATAGATTTGTTATACAAAAATATATTTGAGCTTTGTTTTTATTGTTAAAAATAATAATGATAATATCTATTTGAACATAATTATATTATTTAATATAATATTTAATGCATTATATTATTTAATATAACATTTAATACATTATATTATTTTAAATCATCAGCACTTCTTATCATTTGACAACAATATCTCTTTATTATCGCCAAATTTCACATAAAATTCACGATCTAGTCTACAATGATTTTCTTTAATAATAGTGTAAGAATCTGTGTTGTTATTTTCTTTGGAAAAATCTTTATTATTAGTTCCATTTACTTTATCATCATAATCATCTCTTCCATCGTCTCCTTTCCTTTCCTCTTCCTCTACCACATCCACCACATCTAATATTGCTACTGCTGCTGTTTCTGTTGTTGTTTCTACTGTTTCTACAATTACTACTTCATCTTCACTTGTATTTGGTTGATAATTGGTTGAGGATGATGATGATTGAGAAGGAGATGATGTATGAGAAGGAGATGATAATGACGAAGGGGACGAAGGAGGTGGAGACGATGGTGGAGATAATGCTTCTAAAGATTGAACTTTTTTCTTAAGAATGGTTCTTTCAGCCTATAAAAAAATATTTATTTCTTATCAGTTAAATTAAATTAAAGATTTACAGATCATTTATTTATAAATGTAAATTATACTTGTAATGCACGACATAAATTCTCTAACTTCGTTTGTTTTTTCTTTGATTCTTCTATAGTTTTTTGATCTTTAGTTCTCTATAAATATTATACAAAAAAAAATATGAGAAAAGTGTCATTTCTCAACAATTAACATTATTAACAAACAGTAAACGACATACTTCTTCAGCCATTTCCAAAATATTTCGGTTCATAGTTTCACATTTTCCTTTAACAGTGGCATTTTCTTTTTCAAGTTTTTTAGTTTTTTTATTCATCTACTTTTGAAAACACCTATTAATAAGATAGAATTATAAAAATTGCAAACTTTATAATGACGCATAATAAATATTAAAACCATCAAACCTGTTCCATCTCTTTACGAAAACTTAGGAACAGTTCATTACTTTTATTCAAAGTTTCCTCAACTTGTTTAAACTTTTCTACGTATGTGCTGAGTTGTTTACGTAGTTCAACTTCTGTCTTTGTAAAGTTCTCGACTTGTTCTTTCAAAGAATTTACCTTAATTTTATTCATAATAGATAAACAACTTTATGAAATATACTTTTATTTTTATTTATAAATAATAACAATTATTTTTACCTTTACAATTTCTTGATCTGTCAATTGCTTTTGTTGGTGTAATTTAGCTTCATACAGTTGTAATTCCAGATCTTTAGATCGAACAACACTATTAAAATGTTTTTCACGTAATTCGTACTGTTCCAAAAAACTTCGAAATTTATCCTTTAACCTTATTGTATATTAAATATTAATAATAATAACATTATTATCAATTTTAAAATCTAATTTATATATATCTATTTCTCTCAAAACTTAACAATTACATTTCATTATCTTCCGCTCTTTTTTTCTTTTCATCAGTATCTTCTTCCATTTTAGATTTGATTTCCCAAATGGTATTTTCAAATTTGCTAGATAATTCTTCTCTTTTTTGTTGTTCACTTGCTGCCAATCTTTTACTTTCTTCCTAATATATATATCCATCGATAATAATAATATTTATTAATCAATTTTTCAAAAAAAAAAGTCACATTAGTTTAAATTTAAAAATAAAAACCTTGATCCTTTTATTTTCTTTATGTAATTCACGACATATATTTTCAAATTTATGTTTAACCGAATTTGATTTAGCCAATTCATTCTTTGCTAGAAAATATTATTGTTTTTTTTTAAATTACATAAAGATAATCAAAAGACAATCTCATTATTCAATTAATCAATCAGTCTATAAATCGATTACTTGAATCTTTTTCCTTTTGCAACAATTCATTTCGTTTCTTCATCTTTGCGTAATCTCTTTCGAGTCTTTTCATCTCTTGAAACTTTAAAATTTTATCAATTAATTAATAACTACCAATGTAATTACGATCAAAACCATAATCATAACTAAATCGTAAATTAGATAGTTTTCCTTACCAATTCCATATACCTTTGTTGAATTGTATCGATCTTCTCCAATTGATCATCATGTGAATTAATAATTTCTTTAATTTCTTTACTTGCTTTTTTAACAGCTTTAGCTATCAAAATATAAATACAAATAATTTAATATCTCTCTCTTTATCGATATCGAACTTTATTATTTATTTAATTGATGTTGATTATATATCTTACAAATAGCCTTTTCTTCTTCATCTTCAAGTGACGATTCAGTTTCAAGTTGAGAAATTTTATTTTGAATCATATTATTAAGCTCTTGAGGATCGAGTGGCTTTTTTTTTGATGAAGGGGAAGAAGAGGAGACACTACCGCCACCATTTTTTTTAATATTATTGACAACAATAGTAGTAGTAATATTATTATTGTTGGTTGTTGATGTTGTTGATGCTATAGTTGATTGTAATGTAGGTGTTTTAGCCATCAAATTAGCATTAGATTTAGATTTAGACTTGTTATTTTTAAAAGAGTTAATTTTTTGGGGAACTTGGTCACTATTATTATTATTGTTGTTATTTGATGTTGTTGATGTTTTATTTTTATCAGTTTGAACTTTGCTAATGGTGGCATTGCTTTGAGCTTCCATAGTTGGCATTTTTTATAATAATAATAATAATAATAATAGTAATAATTAATTAATTAATTTAAAAAAAAAAAAATTTTTTTTTCCAACGAACAAACTAACTAATCAAACCAAAAAAAAGATCTATCAATATAAAAAATTTTTTTTCTTACACTAATAATAATAATAATAATAATATTTATATTTATTACAATTATAATTAATATTTGATAGAAAGGAATTGCAGGGGTTCAAAATTGTGACACTGTGGGTACCCATCTTTAAAAAATGAAACAAGAAAGCTAGATTTAAAGTTTTGACAGGTTGAAAGTGTTGTTTTCGCTGGCATTTATCTCAAGGTTTTCTTATAACTAGCAGAGAGAATAAGCAAAAAACAATGCGAATAAGCGTATTAAAGTGTGTTCTACAAAGGTTAAGAACCATTTGAAGAAAAACTTTGAAATTTTAGTTGACGTGAAATAATAATATTATTATTATTGTGTTAAATGCACGTAATAACATTCAGAATTATTCAAAATAGTATCTTATTAAATAATCTATTATTGATTTAATAACCTTAACAAAAAAATCAAAAACACATACAAGTCTGTAAATAATAAATTTTTCCCAAGCAATTTTGTTAGTTCGTTATATATTGTTACAATAGTAAGGTAGCTAACTCAATCAATGAAACTGATCAAGATTTATGCATAATGCATACTATAATCCAAGTACCAAGTCTCTTGCCTTCCCACTTATTTTCATAAGGCTGTTTTTTTTTTGAATGCTACAAATACCAAAATTTCCTTGAGCACCCTTGTTTGACACCATGTCTTTGAGCAACAGTGACTTGAAATAGCTTACTTTTGATGGACATAACTATCTATATTTTCAAAAGTTGGCCGATAATATTTTCCTTGTCCTTGTCTAATACCTCTTTAATCTCCTCAACATCATCAAAAAAAATTCTTCTAGAACCTCAAAATCATGAGTTGCTTCAGACACTGTACCATTATCTATGAAATTATGTACCAAAAAGCTTTCTCCTTGACTAGTGTTGTTTGACGAAATGTTACCAAAGTTGTAAACCATTACGTCAAATTCACTGCCACTAAGTCAAAAATGACGCAAGTATAATTGCTTTAAAGGCTAATTCTCAAAAAACTTATAAATATATATTCCAAAGTCTTTTTTTTTTTGCTGAATACAAGTTTAGTTCACACACTCATTTACTATTAAACTCGAACATTCTTTCTTATATTAATTGGTACTAATCGGTACTTGTTCCAGAGTCAACTAATTTTAATGTATAACAAGAATTACCCCAAGACCAGAACGTTTATTAAGTATTGACACATAAAAAATAATTACATTCCATTATTTGTTTGAAGGAACAAGACAGTTAACAATTACAATAAAAAAAATTTTAATTTACAATCTTTTTTTCGTTTTAAGAAATGTAAGAAACTAAAAACCAATTGAACATTACACTTTTAAAATTGAATGAAGCAGAAGAAAGATTAAACGAATTGAAGATAAAGCTAGCAGGAGAGGAATAGGGTGATGTTAAAGAAAAAAAGAAATGGGAAACTGAAGTATATATTCGTGAAGAGGAAAAGGAAGATTTGAAGAGAAGGCGAAATGAATGGGAAAACAGTTGCGAAATTTACAAAATAAAACTGCAGAATTTGAAGGTAATGAATAAATTGCATTAAAAAAAATATGCAAAAATTATTTTTCCATTTCGTTTATTTATTTATTTGAGGTATATTTCATACAACTTTGACTAATATTTTTCTTTGGTTATTTCATTTTTAATTAAATATGCAATCATGCTTTCTTTTTTTATCCATACATCTATAATTGCAATATTATTCCTCTGTTTTATTTTTCATGTTTTATGTAGTGCAAAAGTTAGAGTCAAAGCAAGAAAAAAACAAAGCAATAGAATTCCAATTATTGTTTGAACAAGAAAGAAGGATATGTTCATTTATCACTACCTTGTGACACAAGATGGAATTAATTTTTTCATAGTTATTTTAACTTGTTAAAAACAAAATCTGCACTTAAGTAAGTCTCCATTATACAATGTATTTCACTAATTAATATATGATATATTGTAAATAGCTTATAATTTTATTTATCATAGTCTTTAGTAACTAAATTGAATCCTGAAGACACTTTTATTGTTAATGAAAATGAAGTTATCACATTACCAATAAGGATTTGTAATATTATTGAAAATGGATAAAGCACATTTAGATCATGTATTATACAGTTTTGGTAAAATCGTTCAAATGATACAAAAAATTCCATTGGAAGAATTTAAAAATCAGATGTTGATACAATTGCAAAATTGGTGGTTTTAATGGGAGCAGCCTTTATTATTAATATCTTTCTTATTAAACCCACAATACAAAATGACAAAACTCAATTCCAACAATGAGAAATTAACTCTTCCTAACTTGGGAAAATGGACCATATATTATTATGTTGTTTGGTTTGATGAAAGACACAATAATATTCTTAATGAATTGGAAGATTTTGCAAAAGGAAAAGATCCCTATGATCCTGATATAGCAGAACAATTTAATGATGACCCACTAAAATATTGGAGTTATATGAGTGGTGGTGCTAATAAAGAACTTCTTAAAGTTGCAAAAAAGAGTATTTTCAATAACAGTGACAACTGCTGCAGTTGAACACTTGTTTTCTAATATGGGGCATTTACATTCAGACAGAAGAAATAGACTTGATGTAAGTGACTCAATTGAATATAATATATTGTTATTGTTTGTTGCTGACTAATTTTATTAATATTTATTTAGCATAACAAGGTGTTATCAATGGGTCAAATAAGGAATGACATGAACTATAGAAGAAAAAAGACTGAGATTGATGAATCATGAAAAAAATTCCATTCTGAAAATTATGTTGCTCCAGTTGAGGAATCAGAAATACAAGAAAGTGAAATAAGCAATGAATCTTTTATAGGAGACATTGAAAATGAGGTCCAATGGAATGCAGTGATGGGTCAGTGGATGGAAATGCTGAATGATGAAGTATTAGAAGAGGAAGAAGAAGAAGAATTAAATGAATTAGTAGGTCCAATAGGGTCAGTTGAAAGAATCAAAATGACTAGACACCCAGCTATTAATGGACAGAAAGGAAAATGGGAAATAGAAGAAATCTTTGAATACAATTTAGATGATCCTTCTTTTTATCAAGAATTATAAAATATATAATTTTCTTTGTTATAATTTTTAAAAAATAATGTTTATAATAAAAACTTTTTATCTGTCATCATTAATTTAAATGCTGAAATATGATTGGCTACCCCTTATAATTGGACCAAAGTCCAATAAGTCCAATTGCCAACACTGTCTAAATAAAATGACATGGTTTGGATTCACATTTTGATGCTCTTTAGGTGTATAGAGAGCTTTTTACAATTTTATTTGCATAAAATTTTGTATCATATACATAACTTTCCTTTTTTTTTTAGCTTAAAATAAGTGATATAATTTATATTAAAATTAAAAAAAACTCTCTATAGGAACATTTCCCTATCCCTCTAATATATTTTAAACTTAATTTGGGATGTGTATCTCTGTTCTTTAAAGAGTTATTTTCGTTCAAATTTTACTATTAAAAAAAAGATCAATAAAAAATCCTTCTTAATAAAATTTATATATGTGATCAACTATGTAAATCATATGATGACACCCCAATGTGACATGAACAAACTTCTTTTATGCTCAATGTGATAAACAAGTATCCATTATGCTTATATTAAGAATAAATGCACTGGTCTTGGTGAAATTCTTGCTCCCAATAAAAAAATGAATAAAGGTATTTTTTTTTCCTTGCACAGAAAATAAACTATTTTAAAAATATAAAATCATAATTTAATATTTTGCTTTATAATAAAATAATATTTAGCTAAATTCTATAAAGGTAAATAAATATTTTACAACACAAAATAAACATCATCTAATTAAATAATTTGTTTTTT